>RJWT010001645.1:0-30120 GCA_004365215.1 Cuniculus paca
TAAATACGTGCTTAAAAAATGCCACTTTTTAGAATATGTGCTCTAGGGTAGATGCTCTGCCTACAACACGCAGGTCTTTATTCGCTCTGTGGTTTTCATTTCTTATTATTCTCTTCTCCTTTACTTTGTCTCAACCTCACTGGCCTCTTTCCTATTCCTTTAGTACAATAGAGGCTTTCACAGACCTTGACCTTTGTGCCTTATAGTTCTTCCCATCTGGGACCCAGTTCTCCCAACTCTACCAGTTGCTCATGCTTATCCTGTGGGTCTTTGTTTAAAAATCACTGCTTTGAAGAAGCAACTCTGAGAACACATTTTAATGTGACCTTCTTGGTCTGTCCCTCTGTTAACAGTCTACCCCTCCCTCCATGATAGAATTCTGTAATTTATTTCTTTACTAATCAGACTCCTCGATCTCATTTACCATGGCAGCACTGGCATGTAACTGGTGCATGTCGGGGGACCTGGCAAGTAGCTGGTGCTCTCTCCAGTGTTTATTGAATTAGTATCCAAATGAGATCCCTTCACCAATCTTAAACTTTTAAGATCTCACTCAATTTCAAAGACCCATAAAAATCATGTAAAGCAGATACTGAATAATGTCACAACTAACGCCGATGCTATAATTCTGAACACAAAACATTTTTCAAGAATTGTTGAAAGAGTAGACCATTATGTAAGAACTTGAAAATGCCTGTTATTATCATGGAATGATTTTAACTGTAAGAATTAGCATATATCACACACCTTACAATAAATCTTATAATAAAGTGCCGAATTCTTCATTCCCTTAGATTCATCTCACTTTCTTGGAACATCTATGGTATTCATATGTTATATGATACAGTGTTGTAAACCCTATTTTAGGGAACAGATGAACCATGTGGGTCTCTATACATGATAGGCAACTGGAGAGTCACACTTAGGAACTTGTTAGAAATGCCAATTGTTGGACCACACCTTATACCTAATAAGTCAGCAAATCTGGGACCATGCCTCCAACTGATGCAAATGTAGTTAGTTTTAGGACTCTGTTCTAAACTGATTTTCAAAGTAACATTTGGTTTGTAAGGAATTCTGTCCATTTGTTAGGATGTGATCAACCTTAATAGTTGAGTCATCTGTGTCCCTTTGTCCTGACTTGCAATGACATAATATTCCTGCTTTTTTGTACTTAAGGAATTAGCAGAGTGACATCTTCTACATTCCGATCTGTTTGAATGGAACTGCTGTCTTTTAGGGTTTAACACATATTATCTGCTTTTTGGATTACCTGTTTCTAGAACAATTTGGCTTTAATGAGGTTATTGGTACTCCTTTTTGTTTTTTCCAATTCTTCATTCAAACAAAAATTTATTTAAAACTTCCCTACTTTCTAAAGATGTAATTTTTTTAAAAAATGTAAAACCCATGAAAGATAGGCATGATCTATACTTTTTCTCTCACTATACTTCCAAAGGCTGTTTTTCTTAGGATACTTATTCAATGAAGAATTTTCTCATTCTCCCTCTCTCTATCTTTGTGTGTCTCAATCTTCATGCTTTAGAAAGAGAAACAGTCGGATTCATTTTTATGAGTCTAATTTTAGATGTGGAGCATTAAGTGATGCCAATTACTTTTTGTCTTTTGGGGCATAAATCAAATTTCCCAACCTATATAGAAGTGATAGATATATTCCATCTTGATAGCATATGTTATTATTTTGGGTTGTTGAGCATATAGCCTCAGGCAATGCAGGTTTAAACTATTATTTAAGGAAACAATGTTCAAGGAGGACAACAATTTCTGTGTTTTCCTTTACTAATAAAGTACTATATTATCTACAAGAACAACTACTATCATCATTGAATACATCATATTCTAGTGACTAGGAAAAATGATTTACACCTGTTATCTTATTTCATACCTTTAGTACTCATTAAAATCTTACCCTAAGGAGATACATGATCTAACTAAAGTCATACAACCAGATTGAGACTCTAGAATTCTAGATTCTATACATACTAACCAAGATTGTGGTAATGTTCCTTCATCTAAAAACTGTCAGCCGTGTTATCATCATAATTTCACCTTTATGGGGATATCTTCTAGGACTACTGTGTTTTGACCCTAATCAACAGTGGATGTTATGCCCACTGTCAAAGATGACATGAACCATTTTTAAAGTTATTTACCAGTATTCTCAATTCTCCAAAGATGCATTCCTTGCAACCATTATGGTTTTTCTCCTCTTTGCTCTTATGACCACATTTCCTCTTTTTTAATAGCTCACTTCTTTATAGAGGACAATCAGATGATAGGCTATAAAAAAAATCACAAAGGCTAAAAGCTTTTGTGTCTCTACACTGCCGTTATAACAATGCCCAGGAGTGATGTATCTTTCAATCCTGGTAAGTAATTGGGGTTTCTTCTTCCCCTTTAAGCAAACAATGTTTTCTGGTTTGGTTGTATTTTGGTCTACGCACATTTTAGAAATTTATTACTTCACTGAAAGTTTAAAATGCTTGTAAGAATATAGTAGGTCTATCTGTATTTGTTCTAATTACCAAACTCTCCTAGCTTGTAAAATTGTGATTATTTTTTCATACTTATTTACTTCATTTTTACTAGGGCCTGTCACAGAAGTGAAAACTGACATATATGTCACCAGCTTTGGACCTGTTTCTGATGTTGAAATGGTAAGTTTTTGGGTAACTTAAGGTACCTTTTGAGGTTTGAAGAAAATATGCCAGAGCAGAGACAATATTTATTTTCTAGTCTGTCACACAAATTTGGAAAGTCAGAGAGGGACCACATTAAATTTTGAAGTTGTGAGAAGTAAAAGTACTGAAATTTTTGCATTTCAGCTCTCTAACATTTGAATATATATTGATTTGGAGTCATTCTCAACAAAAAGAACTTTCCTATTACTCATTCTATAGCATAATTTTGGATGTAGTTTTTTTTTTTTCTTTAGAAAACTATTGAGTAGAAAATAAGAAGTTTCAGTTAGTTTTGGTTTGCACTAAGTGTATATCCAGTATTACAGTCCTAATCACCTGTGGTACTTCATGTTGACCCAATTGCTTCTGCCCATCTTTCCTTTTCTTTCTCATCTTCCCTCCTGCTTAAAGAGCTTAGATCACTACAATCTGGTCAGGAAGTATTCACCCATCTGGTATTGTTGTGTTATATTAAACATATTTATTTAAAAAGACAAAAGAACCTACTTTATTTGTTTCTTCACCCTAGGATTCTAATGATCTGAAATTCTTGGGTTATTTCACTAATTTTAATAAGTTTGAGAAAACAAAATTTATCTTTTAAACATCTTACTTCATCTTAAGACATGCTTACAATTTTATCATTAATTATGTAATTTAGCACTGACTGATTTTTTGCTATCTGGTCTAAACTAAAGTACTACTGTAATTACCTGGTGCTGACAGTTGTATTAAATTACAGTAATTATTTTTGAATGATTAATTTCTGTGGTAATTTACTTCTTATGAATGTAGAAGATGAAAGTATCAAGATGGACATGACCTATTCTAATTTTTGAGAATCTTGTTGCTTTATTGATTTGAGATCATTTTTGCTTCTGTTCATTTGATTTGGAGTAGTGTTTTGTTTTGTTTTTTTCTTGATTGGGAAAGAGGCTAGAATTTAATGCATTTTCTACATATGTATGTGTAGTCATCTGTGATTTGAATAGGTCACAAATTAATTTCCCCAGGAGTATACAATGGATGTGTTCTTCAGACAGACATGGATTGACAAAAGACTAAAATATGATGGCCCTATTGAAATTTTGAGACTGAATAATATGATGGTAACGAAAGTATGGACCCCTGATACTTTCTTCAGGAATGGAAAGAAATCTGTCTCACATAATATGACAGCTCCAAATAAACTTTTTAGAATTATGAGAAATGGTACTATTTTATACACAATGAGGTAATCTTTTTTTTCTTTGTCTTATTATTTTTCCCCTTTTCCCTCTCTACCCCTTTTTTCCTTTCTTTTCTTCCTTCTCACCCATTTTGGGGATTTATAAAATTAATTTTAATAAAGAACTGATTTTACTTAATTGCATTTTTCCATCATAGACTCACTATAAGTGCGGAGTGTCCCATGAGATTGGTGGATTTTCCCATGGATGGTCATGCGTGCCCTTTGAAATTTGGGAGTTGTAAGTTCTAACAGAAATTTTGTTCAAATTTCTGATTATCTCATGCAGGATTATATACAAGTCATTTTTCATGACAAAAATCATCCAAGGTATGATTTTTAGGGGACTATTCACTAACACTTTAAAATGAGGAACTAAAACTCCCCTATCCAGAAACAAAAACATACCTACACGGATAACCAGGGTAGACTAAGTCATCATTAATAGATTAGTGGTCAGTTGTGAAATTCAGGGACATCTGAACTGTATGTGTTGGCGATGTAACACAGAAAGTGCAAACAATTGTTTTCTTTTTATGCAAATTGAAGTTTTTTTTATAAGTAGAGACCTTTATAGCAGGTCTGGAAAAAGGCCAAAGAAAGCTCATGGCTTTCTTACATGATACAGGTTAGGACAACATGAGCAGCACTGTTAGTGAAGCATGATGAAAGCATATGGGAGATGGAGATGTGGAAGAATATAATCTCTTACAGACTATATTAAGAAATTTGTATTTATCTAAAACCTAGGGAAGACTTTGGAAGAGTTTACAAAGGGGTGTGACCCTCTTTGATGAAAATTTCCTGATTTTGCTTTGACCTTTCTATAGAGAATGCATCATAGATAGGCAGGAATAAAAGTAGAGGAAAGCTAGAGTCTGTTGTTTTAGGATAAGCAAAGATGGCAGTGATTTAGACTAAGATGATGGTAAAGGAGTAAGTGGGAGCTAGATGTGTTTAGGAAACTTTGTAAAGATAAAGTCAATAGGAAAACATGAATGGAAAGGAAAGAGATTCCTTTCCTGAAGCCCTCTTCTCTGAGATGGCAAGGAAATGTGATTGCTCTTCTAAGGTCTGCCTCAACATGCGATTCAATCAGAATCTACCAAAAATAGATGCTGGCTTTTACTATTGCTTCAGACTCGTGCTTGTACTTACTGATTGTGAAACAGTTGCCTGCTGTTATCATTGCTCATTGCTTAACTTAATGAGAATCGGCAGTCACCATTCTTTTTATAACCCTAGTAATCACAATATTCAGTGAGCTAACTTGAAGCTAAAGTCATTTGCTCCCTGACCAGTGATTTAATGAGAGAAGACAAAAACAGAAAAAATGCATAAACAGAAAGTGTGATCTCACTGGGGCCAAAATTAAAATGCAATTGTAATGTAACTATTAAAATTTCACACAAAGTAGTTCTTATCTGGAAGTTCTTTTTGCCCCCCTCACTCCCTCTAGTTCTCATAAAAGCACACTTCTCAGTGGCCTGAACATAGTTGGTGCTCAATTAGACTGTATAAAAATAAAGAGTTCACATTTGGGAAGCTGATGTTTTTCAGTTGGGAATTAAAAGAGAGGCACATCATATTTGGCAAGTAAGGACTCTTTTGTTTTTCTGAAAAGAGAAAAAACACTTTGTTTATTATTCAGAGGAGTGAGGAAAGCTAGGAAAGAAAAAGGCTATTCTAACAAGGTAGAGTAGTCAAGAGGATACCTGATTTAAAATATCACAGACAAGAACATGGTATACAGGGCTTTCAATAGATGACACAGTGTGAACAAACCTCAGTAGATAAATGCTGACACAAACTGTGTAATACTAAAACTGACAACACAAGCCTCATAGTTTGTTTTGCAAGGTCGTTTGTAAAGAGAATCTCTCCAGGTATCGATTTCTTTTGTAGAATTGAACAATTCCACTGAGAACCACCTGTGTTCTAGCCATTTTAGGAAGGTTTGTAAGGAGCAGGAAGGGAGCAATGACACACAACTCATTTTAGTTCTTTGGAACTTATTTGTGTGTGAGTCAAGCTATCTGTTCTGGGTAGACTGGTAAGCAAGCAGCTGGTCCCCATTTGCACTGAACACCAAATAATAGAAAATGGGCTTAAATTGCCACTGGGAAGGATTTGTTGAAGATAGAAGGGAAAATGTACTGATTGTAAGAGTTTAAAGGTAGTGGAACTGTTGTGTAATTATAGTCCCTGGAGAGCTTTACAAACAGCATAGCCAGTTGTCACTGTAGAATGGTTACCAAATAGTCTGAGTATTGCCCAAAGGCAGAGTCTACAAGCAGTGACCCCTGGAGAGCTGCTCCACCAGTAGAATTTTATTTTATTTTGTTGTGTTGTTAGAGGGAGCATCTGGTACATGTCTAAATGGAAGAGCTGCTTTAGGATGGAAGAAGTCAGTTTTGGTCAAGCACTAGAGGAGAGAAATGAAAACAGTAGGAGTTCAACAGTACTGTTTTGGGGGTTAATACATCTGTTTTTCGGCTGCTCATCTTATTAGCATGAAAACATGTCCAAGTGCACTGATGCATATGTAGCCTTGTGGATGCCTCAGTTTTAGTCTCTTCTCCAATTCTTTGGCACAAAACCAATAAATCCTGCTGAATCGCACAGCTATTTGTTTAATATCTAGTTTCCTAAATTGTAAGCATATTTGAATAAAACATAATGAAAACTATTTTCATTTATTCCATCTTTCTTGAATATGTGTTACATTCTTACATGTCGATCACCACTGCTGAAAAAAGAGAAGCTCTGACTCTAACTACATTTTCTTCTCTCATTCAGATGCATATCCAAAGAGTGAGATGATTTATACTTGGACAAAGGGTCCTGAGAAATCAGTGGAGGTGCCAAAGGAGTCTTCCAGTTTAGTTCAGTATGACCTGATTGGCCAAACTGTATCAAGTGAGACTATCAAGTCGATTACAGGTGAGACATTTAATAATTGAATCCAATATGCTTCTCGACATCAGCAATAGAGTTTTGTCCTACCTTTTTTACTGAAATATTTAGTATTTTCAGGAGAACAACAACAACAAAAAAAAAGCAAACCATTTTCAGAAATAGAATTGATGCATAAACCACAGCTCAGAGTTTCTTTATTTATATTTATAATCTAATTTCAGTTTAAAATAAATTCTGAGTTGGTGAGATGTAAGAAGAGAGTTGGTTTTCTTATTTAGACACAAATCAGTTATCAAATGTATTAAAACTATTCTCAACAAAAGTATAAGGCAAGAACTCTGAGCCTGCCTTTTTGGTGTTTTATGAAAATTTTGTCTTGTCCATTTTTAAGTCACATTCTCAATTTTTTCCCAAAATAAAAGTAAAACCTAAAGGTTAATTACAAAATATAGTGAGGGTAGACACTAACATTGTCACACAAGTAAACGAATGATTGTTATTCATCATTCTTAGCTTTAGAATGTGAATGGAATCATAGAATTTAGTTTCAACCTTATTGATTGAGAAAAATCAGACAATTATGACTTATCATAAAACTGTTCTGATGCACATGTATCACCAAGAAAATACTAATTTTTGATGATAACTGTTCTAGTCATTTGTGCTACTGTAACAAACTCCTGAAAGTGAGTAGTTAGTAAAGAACAGAAATTTGTTTCTCACTGTTCTGGGGCTGGGAAATTGAAAATCAAGTTGGTGGAAAATTGACAATTAAGGACACCCTCTTCACATCAATTATAAAACTATGTGGTAGCCTTCTAGCAGGGCATGTTTCTTCTTTATCTGTCCAGGAAAAACATTTTGAAAGATACTCAGTGTCTGGTAAGAGTTCCTTTTCTGGTCCATTAAATGGTGCATTTTCAAACAATGCTTAAATATTCAAATACTTAAATATTTGTTAGGAGGATTGATATTGGGTATTCTTATCTCAAAGAATAATAAATAAAAAGTGAAAAGATATTTTGGAAGTGATGGATAACTTTATGACACAGATGGCAGTGTTGGTTTCACAGATGGATGCTTACCTTCAAACTAGCCAAGTTGTAGACATTAAATATTTACAGCATTTTTTGTGCCAATTGTACCTCATAAACTGGTTTAAAAATTAAAGTGAAAAGAAGAAAACTTAATTATGAAAAATAATGGACCAACAAACTCTTAATAAAAATATTTAACCTACTCTCTTTCCTGTTTAAAGTTGTTTGTATAAATCCACACAATGTCATGAAATCAGCAACATTCCTCCTATCCTTTAAATCCCATGATTTTGATTTTCCAAACACCAGTCATGATTATCATTGTAAGGACACTTTCTTCACATTGGCTATGAAACTATACAGTAGACAGCTAATAGGACACTTTTCCTCTTATCTGTCCAGGAAAAAAAATTTTAAAAAAAGGTACTTATTTTCCACTCTGCAAGTAGAGCTTAACACATCTGGAGCATTTGAGGTTTTTGACTTGCTTCAGTCTAAATGAGATCACTGCTTCCTAAATAATGTTTTGTATAGCTTTTTTCAGATATAAGAGTGAAAATATTTATCAATGGTTCTCAAAAAATTTAGGGTTTAATTTATTAGCTCTTTAGGTTATGCCCCTGTGTTACTCATGTGTATATTTTTGTTCATTTATATAGCATTTACAAATATAACACCTTCCTTAAAATTAAGTAATTTTTCCTAACCATGTTTGTGTATGAAATATGTATGGAGGATATGTTCATATATGTTTTTACCTATTTTATATATAAATGAAATCTCTATGTTTCATTTCTTTTCAGAATTAAAGCTTACATTTTTTCTAGTGGTTTTCTGTAAAAGTTAGGTCTAAATTTTGCTCTCAAGAATTGCTAAAAATGAAAGCTGATTACTTTAGCAGTGTTAGAACTTCAAAGTAGAAATCAATGCAGCCACTTTTTAAAAGTTATACTCCAATTTATTAAATTGCTTAATGGCAACAGGGAACAAAACTGTTTTTCTGAGTAATGATGTCTAGTATCATCTCTCTACCCCTTCCCCCTGTTAAGAATCAATACAGCTCTCATTCTTTGTATTAGGCAAAAAGATAATTACTTTGCTTAAAGTATTGTTTGTTATTCTGAAAGATGATCATGAAGCTGTTGAATAATTGCCTACAGAACCAATAATACATTCTTTTTCATGTTTTTGTGGTAGGTGAATACATTGTTATGACAGTTTACTTCCATCTCAGACGGAAGATGGGCTATTTTATGATTCAGACGTATATCCCATGCATTATGACGGTGATTCTTTCTCAAGTTTCATTCTGGATAAATAAGGAATCAGTTCCAGCTAGGACTGTATTTGGTAAATGCAATTCATTTATTGGGTGTTATTATACACATTATATTTTAATCACAATTCAGGGGAATAGCCCTTAGATATTTCTAGAAAATATTAATCACCAATGTATTAAACTGTACTGGAGAATGAATCATATAAACTTTCATTTTTCCCTAGCAATGGAAAGCACTAATACCTGAAGAGATCTGGACAACCAGTCTCTTTCTCTGGTACTTCATCAAAGTTCCCTTCTTGAGAACCAGTCAGGTGAAGACCAAGAGAGAATCTGGATACAGCTTCACTGTTAGTGACATTCTTGGGCTTCTAACATGAAGCTGTGTAATTGAATTAAAATTATAACTAAGTGTTAAAATGAAATGCACTCAGAGCTTAAAATAAAACAAATAAAATTCATGGCTGAATGAATGTGAAAGGCCTAGAATAACTTGGGTTTTAGTGAAGAGGAACAAAATGGAAATGCTTTAAATGCGTTGAATTGGAAGGTATGTGCTAGTTTACAAGCTCATTATTATACTCTATCTACATAGATTTTTTTCTTAACCAACATTTTATCTTTTTAAATTTTTTTTTAGTTTCTTATAGTGTTCTGAATCATAAGAAGTCCAGAACAGAATGTATACACTTGAAGCTTTTATACCTGCTAATGAGTCTTTTACATATCACTCATGCTTTTGTATCACAAAATTACTTATATCTATTTAATTTGATATTTTCTTCATTATTTTCTCTGTTTATTGTGACTAATGAAAATGCTCAGTGGTGGGATGAGAATGAAAATGATCAGATTTTCTCTGAAATGGGGGCATAATCTTTACATGAGATACCAGTTTCCCTTTGCTTTTATATTTAGTAGCACCAAAACCATGGTGTAATAACCCTTATCAGACAATAACTGCAGAAAGTCTAGTGAAAAGACACCGGAGGGAGTGGGAGCCTTTCTTACCTCTTCTTTTAGAGAACTATTAAAAGGACATTTAGTTTCCTCAAGAAACCCGTATTCCTTCTGTAGAGGAAATTCCTCCAAACACAGTTACCCTCCCTTTCACCTTAGGGTCCCATAAGAAGATATTTGAACCATACAGGAGAAACTCATAGAGAGAGCCAATGTTAAGAGGCAAGAGAGCAGTGAGCAGGTATAATGGTGCTACCTACTTCATAGAGTTACGAGGTTCCATTAAAGAATAGCTGCACATTGCAAGTGGAGTAAATTTTAGCTACTAAATATAGGTGCGAAAATAAAAGAGAAAAAATGTATCTAACCATTGGATACTAACAGGTCCAGGTTTAAAACTCACATCTACCACACATCTTCTCTATCTTTAAATTGCGTTAATACATCTTTCTTTCATAGTCATGTGAGGGCTTAAAAAGAGTTATGTTCAATACTCAATATAGGATACGTGGTACATGTATTGTATGTTACTTACTCTCCCAGACTCCTCTTGCACAGGAGGAATTTATTTTGCTCCAACTTGTCTTCATTGATTTTTAAAGAAAATACCTATCATCTATCTGTCTGTCTGCCTGTCTATCTATCATCTATCTGTCTATTGTGTACTACCAGACATTGTGAAGTTCTTGATGCTCTTTATCTTATTTAAAGCTTGCACTAATCTTGGGTCCTTACACAGCATAATTAAAGGTAGCCTGACTGGGTAAGAAATATCTACTGAATCTGAGTACCAGTTTGAACTTATCATAATACCAAAAACATTATTTCAGGAGCTATCATCATTAAAACTGCTTAAACTTTATGTTTCTGTTAGGATTTATAATTAAAAAATCACTTTTATACATATTATGTGTATTATCATTTCTTTCTCTGTTCCTAAAGAGCTAAAACAGGAAAAGACTGACCCATCTTAGATGTCTATGATCTCTTTAGATAATGGTGTCACAAGTGCAGACTTTGACTCTAACCCTAGAATCTACCATGTACTGGCTATGAACTTTCAGTGAGTTGCTTCTGTTTATTCTTATGTTAAAAGAGGACTGGTGGCTGAACTTAACTCATAGGGTTGTTGAGAATCAAATGAGTTAATTGGAATAAAGCACTTGGAATAATGCCTAGCACATAACACGTAATATTTAAGGGCTCTTTACTAGTGTGTTATTCCATACTGTCCTCTACCTCAACTGAGAATCACTATTTGATGCCATAATATGAACAACTTGAATATTTTAGTAGCATTACAATTAGTTGACAAATGTTGAATGTTTTCTCAGTTGATTACACACTGGCAGGTATTGTTTAGTCTTATTTGTTCCCAAATAATAGAAATTTCCAGTGGTGTAGAAAGGGATAGTATTGGTTATAGCTGTACCCACCTAACATTTCCTATCCAGATAAGATAGTATAAGGAAGTTAAATGGCATGTATTAAGGACATTAATATTGCTCGTCCCAATAATGACAGATTTTACATACAGTATTAGAGTCAACTCATTTACTTTCATAATAATTCAGCAAATTTGTCATTGTTAATTTTGTATAGGTAAAGGAAATGGCTTAAAGATACTAAGAACCATATATCAAGTCTCGTAATTGACAATATCTCTCTAGCATAAGAACTCAGTCTGCCTTCACAGCAGGTTAAGGGGATATGAGGGCTTGTGGAGAATTCCAGAGTTGCTGGGTGACAGCATATGAATGTGTGATACAGCTTCTTTATGAGCAGTTTTCAATATGAAAGTCAAAATCCATTCATTTGTACCCATGTGCCAGAATATTGGTTTTGTTGATTCAGAATATTAAATCAATAATTAAGACTTCAAAGACCTAAGATGTATCTGAATGGTGTTTATTAAACTGCTTGTTGAGTGCCTAGAATGGTACTTTCCTAGATAAGCAAAATTTGAAGTGTTTGAGGGCATTGCCAATCTACTTCATATAAGGTTTAGATGCATATTAATTCTGGGCTAGTTTTTCTCCTTCCAAATTCCTGTTTCCCTCTTCCCTCATAAGGAGGGGCTTGGCTGGGTCGGAGATGTACCTATATACTATGCAAAACTCAAAAAGATCAGTGTGAATCTGAGAAGCAGAGTGTGCTAAATTCTTTGAAAAGGCCTTTTATCTCCAAACTTGTGTGATGCTAAGTTTTCTAATTATTCCTGTATGGTAAAACATTAGATGTAAGTAAATGCCAGCTGGCATATGGAAACCATTACTACTGGCTTTTCTAGGAATGGCTAGCCAAAAATTCACTCTGTGTACAGTCTTAGCCTCCTCTTTCATATCTTCTCCCAGCTCCTCGGCCAGCCAGTAAGGTTCATCTTCAGTATTCTAAACACAAGCACTGGCATTAACAGTTGAACGTGTCAAAAAATTATGGCTTTGAAATATTTTCAAGGTAGAGTCAGCTAAGCTATTTAAAGCAAATGAACCATCTCTTTAGATGCAGAGAAAGCATGAATTCTTATCTGAAGGTTTGGTTTCTGTTTGCTACTTCACATTTGTGTTTATTCAACCAAAAGATATACCAAAAACCAGTTATAATAAGTACACTCCTATCTTGTGAATTCTTTTTAAAAATTTGAACAGTGGGCAGAGAGAACATTTTAATGTCCTAAGAGATAGTGACTTTTAAGCCTTTAACCCATTTGTTTTGTTTTGTTTTTGCAGCACCAGGGATCAAACTCACAACCTCACACTTGCCAGGCAGGCGCTTAGGCCACTGAGCTAAACTCTTGGCCCTTGTCTTTTTAAGACAGGGTCTTGCTATGCTGTTCAGGCTGGCCTTGAGCTCACTTTGTAGCCCAGGCTGGTCTCGAACTCACAATGATCCTCCTGTCTCAGCCTCCCAAGTGCTGGGATTATAGGCATGCACCACCAGGACCAGCCTTTAACCTGTTTTTTATGCCAGCTACTTTCTCAATTTTGCAGTCATAAAATAGGAATTATAATATCCAGAGTGATTCCACAAAATTAAAATCAAACAGATCCAAAACAATGAAAGAGAAAGGAACATAGCCACATATTCAGCATTTTTTTGTATCAGCGTCCACAGCATCATTCAAGTCAGGAACCTGTGATTCTGTCACCTCACAGAGTTGGAATGTAATTTTCATCTTATTACTCAAAAATTTGCATTAGTTTTCTCATTAGTACAAATTAATAAGAGAATTTTTTTTCAGATAACAGTAAAAGAAGTGAAGACCAGTACTTCCTAGTCAGGGGAGAAATCATTCTGTTACCAAAATTAAGATACATACTGTTACATATCTTAAGAAGTTGCAGACCATATTTGAATTCTTAATAGCCCATCACTTCTAAATTGTTATAACAATAAACAATTTTATTTATCTTAGTTTTTCAAAGTTGTTTTAGGAGTTATTCACATATCTCATAGCCAGCATGAGGATGGTACCTTGTTCTAGTTTTTCAACCTTTTTCTGAAACAAAGTCCAATAAACATACAACATTGCATTTTCCTAGATATGCATAAATTTGAGTATACATAATATTTTAGGTTAGTAAAAGACTGAACAATGCACAAAAATTATAAAAGAAATACAATCAAATGCTCAAATTTTTATATAGTTTATAGAATTTTTTAAAAAGTCTATACCTCATGTGCTATACAAATGGCAGTTTTCATACTTGAAGCACTGAAGCTTCAGAAAGAATATGAAAGGAAATGGTTTCAGAGAAAGTGGATAAGAGAAGAACTGGAAAAATGAATTTTTATTTACTGTGCACTTATCACGCGCCCTTCACTATATAAGATACTATGGTGATCCCTGAATCTGTATTCAACATGTCTGCCTTCAGTGGGACTCTGCTTGATTAAGTTGGTGAGTTCAGTGTCAGCCTGAATTACATAGTGAGACCCTGTCTCAAAAAAAAAAAATCAAGTTGAATATGAGGCTTATATTTGTGGAATAGTAAGAGAAAAATATAAGGCAGAATTAACTAAATTCTAAGTTGAGACAATATTGTTTACCCTAAATTAAAACATGATTTTTTTCCTCATTGTGGCATAAGCTTACTATCTCTTCCATTGAACGTGTATTATTTACCTTTCAGCTGATGACTGACATGGATTGGAATGTACTGTTTAGATGCTTGCTTGTTGTCATTATCTTCATCATCATCATCGCCACCACTATATCATCCTCCTCCTCCTCAGATTCCTTGTGTGTCAACTTCAGGACCTTTCCTAGGCATAATACAGAATGACTTCATAAGTATATAGTAAATTCTCATAGGAATTTCTAGGCCTAAGTGGAAAACACGTGTTAGACAAACAGACATAAATGGAAACAGAAACCACTACACAAATATTAGCATTGTCACATAATACATTACTTTAGAGTTTTACTGGTAAGTGGAATTTTGTACTGAGAATGGTAACTGACCTTTTCTGTAGGCTAAGGAGAAGATTTTCCTGAAAGTAGTTCTTCAGAAACCTAGTCCCCTGAACAAGTACATTTGTTATTTTAGCTTAATAGATAATATTCAGGTAAAGATTTAGCAGGGTATGGTGGTATACGCTTGTAATCCTGGCACTCAGGGAAGCTGAGTCAGTGCAGCCTAAAAATTTAGTGACTTAGCCAATCTCTATCTCAAAATAATTTTTTTTTAAAAGGAGGTCTGGTGATGTAGCTCAGTGGAAAGGCCCTGGGTTCCATCTCCAGTATCAAAAAGGCAAAAAAAATGTATATATAACTTGTACTTTTTCTGGCAGTAATTCTCAATAGCAGTGGGCCATGCTTACCCAAGAAATTCTGATTCTTCAATTTAGGAGGCCACTGTTCACAACTTTTCGCTCCTGGATGAGAATCATTGCTTCAGTGAATCATTCTTCCCGCTAGGTGTGTATTGATTCTTCAGGTATACTGGCCCGGATTCCAGTATTGATTTACTATGTGCTACTTTTAGTTTGTATAGTAAACTCAATACGCTTCAGTGAAGCTCTAAAGAGTTTTCCAAACAATCTGAGTCACACTGAGGTAGCGATTAAAAGAGCCACAAAGTGAAATATATGTAGTTCACTCCAAAGCCTGTGCTAATTTCACTGATCCACTAGGACTCACATCCTCCACCAAAGATGGTTTTGTTTGAATTATTGTTAATTTTGTTAACCTCATCCCACCTAACATTTATTTGTTTGTTTGCTTTGGATTGCAGTAACAGTAACCCATTTCTGTCTCTGCTCTTTTGCCTTAAAGGAATAACCACAGTCCTCACTATGACTACACTAAGCATCAGTGCGAGGCACTCTTTGCCCAAAGTGTCCTACGCTACCGCCATGGATTGGTTCATAGCTGTTTGCTTTGCTTTTGTATTTTCGGCCCTTATTGAGTTTGCCGCTGTGAACTATTTCACCAATGTTCAAATGCAAAAAGCCAAAAAGAAGACATCGAAATCATTTCTGGAAATTCCAGCGGCTCCAGTGTCAAGTGAGAAGCAGCCTGAAGCTTCACTGCAGGTATTTGACTTGATCTCTTTCAGTTTAAGATGTTTAACTTCTTGGGAGAAATTGTGTTGCCAAGGGAAACACTAATTTGGAAATATCAATGCCAATTTCCAAGTAATTTAAAAGTACAGGAAAATAGCTGGGTGTGGTGGCGCACTCCTGGAATCCCAGCACTCGGGAGGCTGAGGGAGGAGGATTGCTGTGTGTTCAAGACCAACCTGGGCTACAAAGTGAGCCCAAGGTCAGCCTGAACTGCATAGCGAGACCCTGTCTCAAAAAGACAAAAATAAAATAAAATAAAAGTACAGGAAAATGTACGAAGGTATTTATGACTTCAAACTTTAAAACAATGATTATTATCATAAACATTAACCAGCTCTAAATGAGCTGGATGTAGGTAAAACTAGTTTTTGTTTTTCTTTAAGTTCCTTTCAGAATTAAAAATCTCTCCCAGAAAAGGGAAAAGTTTATGCATACTATTAAGAGGAACTTCTAGGTGTCTTTGAGTGGGTTGGAAGGCATTTTAGTGTTCATTAAGCAAAGTAAAACAGTGGTTTTCAGTGTAACCCCTTATGAGAACTATCCTATGGGACTGGGTGAGATCTGGTCCCCTGTCACAAGGAAGAAAACAAAACAAGTTGCTGTATCTCTAAATCTGAGAATTCTTGCTGCAAAGGGACATAGCTAGGAGAATGTAGAAAGCTTTTAATAAGAACTTGTATAACATACACTTGGGTCTTCAGAGATTCTGCAATTAAAATAAAAGACTAAGTATCTTTTCTCACATTGACTCTAATTATATAAAAACTGCAAGACCTTCATGAAAACAGGACATCAAACAGGCAGCTCTATTTCCTGTTTTACCTCCTCTTCCTCACTTTCCTCCAATATTCTGCTCTTAATCTCTCCTTATCTCTTTCCTTGTCTGTGATCACTACACACAGCTTATTGTAGTTGTCACAAATGGTAGTCTTGTACCCAAATCACAGTGTTTAGAAATCACCCATTTTCTACAAATGACGTATCAGTACCTTCTTCATTCATTCACTCACTCATCCAACAAATATATATTTAATGCCAACTATAGCACAGACCCTACTTAGAGTCTAAGAGTCCACATGTTAAAAAAAACTGCAATATATAGTTTGCATTTATTTGTGTGGAACAAGGCAGGGGAAACAAACAATCTTTGGAAATAAATAAATGAACAGGTGGTTCATGAGGTAGGCAGAGTGCTAGGATGATACTATTATCACCTAAAGGGTCAGGCAGTATAAGAGCAGGGTCTTGTAGTTTACAGCTCTGCTCCTACAGGGAGATGGGCAGTGGTCTCTAAGAATGGTACATGAGTAGGTAGCAAAGTAAATGGCTCACAATTAAGTAAGTTTAAGTAACATATTTTCTTCTAAATGAATTCATTCTATCAAGATTTTCAAAATTATAAAAATGCATTTTGCATACGATTTTTAGTTTAAAAAATAACAGTATGAGTTTTATTCTTTTTATATATAAACTTCGCTCTCTGTGCCTTTTATCCTTTTTTTTTTTTTGGTTTGTTTGTTTTTGTTTTTCTCTGTTGTGTTGAAGGTTTGATTGAAGAATTCCATTTATAGCTTCTTTAAAAAAATCAAGTCTTGGATTTATTTTATGTTTCTGTTTTTCTAATTGATTTATGATTGTATTTTCAATTTTATTTTTCTGCAGGTTAATTTTGTTACTCTTTTGCTAGCTTCTTGAGTTTCCTTATCATTAATTTTCACTGTTCTTTATTTAATATAAAGTTTCATAGCAATGAGTTTTTGTCTACAGCTCTGGTCATAATTCATACTATTGATATATATAATATAATTATTTGCTAAATATTCTGTAACTACATTGTTGCTTTTTGTTTTGAACTAAAAGTATTTGGAAATAATATTAAATTTTCCAAGTGGGATTTTTTTCATTTATGTAACTCTGTTGTTAATTTTTCATTGTATTGTTATTGTTCATCAATATTCTTATGCAGGTTAGAATGTTGTGAATATTTGCATTATGAGTTATGCTAAAAACTTTCAAATGTTTAATAACAATTTGAAAGGCATTAAGTTTTAGTTATTAAATCAGTTTTACTTAATACATTACTTCACCATTTTAATTCTTCTCTAGTCTTTGTGACTTTTCAAATACTAATACGTGAACTGTTCTCTTACAAATATTATGAGATTGAATTTTTTGCATTTTAACCATTTTTGTTTTATATATTTTGATGCTGTGACATTCAAAATATAAAGATTCACAGTTGCTGTATTTTCATACCAGTTCATGCATTTAGCCATAAAGTAAATTTCTTATTTTTCTCACATATAATGCCTTTTTCCTTGAATTCCATTAGATGTGATTTCAATTTTTAGTCTTTTTCTTTCTTCATGATGAGGGGAATTGAACACACACCATTGTGTATGCTGAACAAGCACACTAACATTGAACCATGCCCCCAGCCCTGATGTTAATTTATCTTGTTTTAAAAATATTAATCTTTCTGTTATATTTTTATGATTTAAAAATTTCTATTCTCTTTTCCTCAAGTACTCTGGATGTTGTCTGTCATATTTTCAAATCACTAGGGGCTAAGTTTAGCTTTTAAAATAATATTATTTCAACTTGTGAAATTCTACTAATGTCAAAGTTATGAAATATATCGATTATCCCATATCGACTTTAACTTTACCGACTTCAAGATCTCTCTAATACTATGACTCTAGATTTGAAAATGCATTCAAATAGAGATATGTGTATATATCTGTGTTTATAATGAGTACATATAATTCTCTTCATTTTTTACAAACTGATGAAACTGGTGGAATAATGAAATATTTTAAATGTTTGACAATATCACTTAATCAGAATAAAATTATTCTGCAGATTTCTAGAGATAGAAAAAGAATCTCTAATTTTCTATTTGGTCTCTTAAACATATTTCTTGACTACAGCGATTGACATCACCAATAAATGTTGGTTTGAACCTATCCTATTCGTTAAGACCATTCTGATCTAATGACTTCTCTTTACATTGTGGGGGACCTATTGTGTACACATGTCATTATCCAAAGTCAGTAAGATGAAATGTGTATGTGAAGGGCATAAAGCTATAGCATTCAAATATTGAGAAGGACTTTAAAATAAAGTTAGTCAAAATATATATTATGTGTTTCATTCTTCTGAAATTTGTGGCTTTACATGTATAATAACTTAGATCATTATGGCAGTTTACTTGAAGAATATCTGTATTCTAATGACAGTGATGAATGAATTGTCCCACCTTACTTCCTAAGTCTCACTTTCTGCCAGAGGGCAACTGGCTTTGGAGTGTCAGTTTCATTAAACGGCTTCAGAATCAAGTTCAACCTTGAAGGCTGAGAATCCATTAAAATCAAGGGAGAGACAAGGGAAGAGATAGGTAAAAAGGAAGAACAAAACCAAGAAGGGGGGATTGTGTCAAGAGTGAAATTTTAAACATATTACTGGCAAGAAATAGTCTAAAAATTTGCTAAGGTTCGGGGTTTCAGTAGAGATTCTAATCAGACATTTGAAATTCACTTATTCAAACATGTGTTCCAGTGTGTACTACTGTTTACTTTTCTGAGTTTTGCTGCATTTGCTTAAAGTGTGTTTAATCTCCTCATGTAGAATTGACTTTAGAGTTTAAAGTCATTTATAGTTCAGTAGTCCTTTGGGAAGCTCACTTGTAGTTCATTCATTGTCATCATATGAGACCTGTGGACTGTTAGCGGCCTGCCAGAGGCCTATGATGGCCATTTCTGTTCTTCAGGAATTGAAAAGCTTATGGTTTATGAAATATTCATGAAGTGAGGAGGAAACGCCAATTGGCAGAATGTGTGAGCAGCTATCAGTAGCTTGAGTATTTCTTTGGTAACTGAGAAGGCAAAGCACCTGTTCTGTTTCTGCTCACCATTACCATTATTCTTCCATTGACTCTATCCTACTATTTGAATTGACCTTCATTCTTGTGGGTCTTGTGGGTCTATCCTTCTGTCTTCTTACTACTTTTTAAAGTAACTACTCTTCACTGATGCAGGTGATTTGGATGAATAGAATGGTTTGAAAAAATAAGCAACTCTATAATTTTTTAAAGGAAATCTTTCTTAATAAAATAATATTTTTTCAAAAATCACTTAAAATATATTCTTTAGTCCTTTTAAGTCAAAGTATATATATTAATGTATGCATACCATATCTTAAAGAGAAAGCTCTGTGGCTTAATGAAAATGGCTAACACTTGAATTCTTACTATTCTTGGGTATTATGTAATGTATTTTACTTGTGTTAAATGCAAGTTCACAGTAACTGTTTTACTGAGGCTTGCAGCTCAGAAGTGATATACTCATAAAAACACATCTAGAAAACGGTAAACCTAATACTGAAATTAATTCAGCTATGTCTGTTTTGGAGCTTGTGTACTTAACAGAATTTATTTATGATGTATCCATAAAGAATATATATACATAGTACATATATATATATATATATATATATATATACTCATATAAATAAAAAGCTCAGTACAGAGTCTTTTTGCTTGTAGTTCTATGAAAATTTAACAAAAGCATAGTAGTTTACATGCTTTGTGTACCAATAATAGGAAGTTTTAGAGATATCTTACCTATAATTTAATTATACTGATTTATAGAATATATACTGTTTTATTTGTATCTTACCAATGGGGAAATTAGTTAGGAATCAGGTCATCGGCTCAGTTAGTGTCAGTGCTGGAACAGTGAGCCCATGTTTGTAAGCCTGAACCCTAAATGAGTGATTATGTACGCTGCGTGAGGGATGTGAAGGCTGGAAAGGATGGGGGGGCATCATTCACTGGGATAAGGAAGAGAAATAAAGCACATTTGAGGAAAAAACTTATTAGTTCAAGTTTAGATATTCTTAGCAGGACTTTTTCCTTTACTGCAATAATGGTAACTTTATTTTTTTTTTTTCAAATTACAAGTGTATGTATCTTTACTGCTTACATTTCTGTTTCTATTTACTGAATTTCTTTGTCTTTTCATGTCACCTTAACTGTTCTGCATGGATTTTTCACTTTTAAAGTGGTCACATGTACAATGTTATTTGTAAAATTAGACATTTACTCTGCTTAGGGTCTTTAAAGAAAAGACACTAAAATATATGATAATTCAAGGTGCACCTTGAATTCAATAATTTAAGTTCTCTCATGAGAATCTCCTTTTTTACTACTTATTCTTCAAAGTCAAACTTTTGTTTTATTTCTCAAATGGGGCTCAATCTCAGTCTACTCAGACTGAAAGGATCTCAAGAAATCCATATCTGTCAAGTAAGAGTAATGATAGAACTTCATAGAAAGGCTTATAGTGAAAATTGTACTATACAGGTTAAATATGCAATATAATGCTTAATGCTCAGTAAACAATGCATCTGATTATACTATCCTCTTTAATAATTAACATATATATGGCCTCATTTATTATTTTACAATGTTCTATGGTACTATGCTTAAGTTGTTTCATATGTGATTGCTGTATTTATCTAGATAGATAGTGAGCTCATTTATAAAATGAATTATCATTTGATTTCATTTCCTTAGGCAGTACATAGCATAGTGTTTAAAAGTTACAGTTGTTGATTGATTATGAGCCTAAAGAGGGAATCAGACAATAGGAAATACGGAATCCCTGAAACCACTATAATTATCACCAATTTTCAAAAACATTTTAGGTAAAATTCCTTTTTACTAAAAAGAAATGTGAATGTAAGACAGATGTTAAGTAGTCAGCTACATCACAGTCACTGTGAACTTTTAGGACAGCGAACACTTACCCTTAGTATTCCTTTTGCCCTTACTTTTTAATTACACAATTGCCCATAATGATGTTACATAATATTTCAAAATAATATTTCAATTCATGTATACATTGTGTAGTGATCTTCTCTGCGACATATTTGTCAGTGGTTGGAGTTGGCCGATGGGCAGCAGTAGAGAACTGAGAAGGACACTTTGAAAAAGCAGCAAAAATAATAGCCATAGCAAATCTACACATACAGTTGTGTAGATTGTAAGAGATTATAAGATTGTAAGAGTAGCTTATTATCCATTGATAATTTTGATCATATCACTTTTACAGATATCAAGGACTGTGAAATGTTAAATATAATGACTTTCAGTAATTGGTCACACAGTACACACATTCTTTTCATTCCTAAAGTGTGTACAAACTAGGTCAGTTTCAGATTATCACTTTAGTCATTCTGAAAATTTCTCTTAAAAATTCTTTTTAAATAGTTTAAGCTAACATGCAAGAAACTCTTACTTTTCATTTGTTCTTAATTCTTTCAACTCTTAACTTATTTTAAAATCTCTTTCCTTGGTAGTTTGAAAAAAGACACAAAGCAGTACTGTCAGTTCATCTGACATTTAGGTGTGTTTGTGAAAGTAGTTTAATGACGTTCTTCAAATCTTACATAAATAAGCACCTCCCAAATCTAATACCTTTTAAGTGCAGAATGTTCTGCAGTTAGTAATGCTCTTCAGTCAATGAGTGATTGTTTAATTACACAATTATTAAAGTGTATAATTTAAGTGTCAAGAAAACCAGAATTATACTTCATCTTTAACCTTGTCTTTTTGTTAGTTTTGTTATTTTGTTCATGTGCAGAGACATGACATGCTAATGTATGAGACCGAATCTCAGCTACATAGTTGGTTAACAGGCATCTACCAAGGGAATATTGTGAACTAGTTGCAAAGCTTGGCACTGAGGATTCAAACAAGATAAAAATATACAAACTTAGTCTAGTGAGAGATAGGCTATTAATCTTGTGAATGACTATTGCGTATGTAGAAGTATGATGCGAGTATCAAATTTAGAGTAATGGAAACATGTTGATGGTAGTGTGAGCTTTCTGTCAAGTTTTTACTGCTATCTTAGATCTGTTGAAATACTGATGTCTGTATTCAATTACATACTAGGAACCTGTTAATATTATATTTTTGAAAAATCTTTTAAGTGTCAATATTTTGGGAATACTGTGCTTGTTTCCTTCATACTTAGGAGTATAGTAGGAAGGATATAACTGAGCAATTAATTTAAAATAAATAATGACAAATGAGGAAATAATATCAAGGAGAGATAAAGGGGATAATGAGGAATTACATCAGCAAGAGTTGAGTTGAGTCATCAAACTAGTCTTTGAAATGCAAAAAGTGACAAGGAAAGGGATATTAGGAACTATAGAGATTTTTTTCATATGGGAAAAAGAACAAGAGATGGAGGGAGGTGGGAAGGAAGGAAGGGAAAGGAAATAAAATAAGAATTGAAAAAAATGGGAATGGGAAGGGAAAGAAGAATTAGGCGAAGCAGGGAGACAAGAGATGAGAAGGGGATGAAGAAAGAATTAAGATGTGTTATAGACATGTACAAATACCCATGATAGATCTAATCATTTCATATTGCAAATATGCACTGATAAAAAAATTAAAAAGTAAAAATAAAATGACAAAAAGAAGCAGTCAGTTTTACTAGCTTATTCAAACAATATTATGCATATTTTGATAATTATTAGTAATCATGTCAGAAGGAAAGAAAAATATCAATATTAGCATCATAATTGAAGATAGGCAATTTCCTTCCTCAACGAGGAGAGTGCCGTACATTTAGTGCTGCATTCGGAAGACTGGATATATTAGTGTGTAAGGAGGAAGTAAGCAATTTGTCATTATAGAGTAATACAGTGAGTTGTGTATGCAGGTGGTGTAGATATATTTTAAATATTCATATAGTCTTTTTATAAATGAAGAAGTCGAAGCTCCAAAAGGTCTGATTCTCAAATTCACACAGTGACTGAGTAACAGAGTCAAGATTTAGACCCTAATACTCTGCCTCCACTTGTATGTTCAAAAACCACTAGGGATTGCTATCCCTCAGGTATAACCCACTCCTTCTTTCTATTGCTAACCTCTGTTGTGCCTCCTGGCTTCATGGTCTGACTCCCTTCCTCAGCCTAGATTTTTGTCTGAAGCCTGTCTTAATATTTATATTGCTGAAGGTGTGGGCAAACCTTTGAAATTCTCCCCTGTTTATTCGTATCTTTTAGTCAGTAGTTTAGGAAAGTCACAGAAAATTCATTTACTCTCCAAAGCTCTGGCTTGGTATAAAATATGTGCTTTCTGTGGTTGTTTTTTTTTGTTTGTTTGTTTGTTTGTTTGTTTTTTCTTTTTGAGACTAGGTTTCACTATGCAGTTCAGGCTGACCTTGAACTCACTTCACAGCCTAAACTGGCCTGGAACTTGCAGTGATTCTCCTGCCTCAGTCTCCTGAGTGCTGGGATTACAGGTGTGTGCCACCTTGCCTATCCCTTATTTTTTTTTAATGGAAAAAAAAGCAAGATTTCATAACAAAATAATAGGAGAATAATAATAGTTAATATACTGTGTGTTTTTTCTTCAAAGTAGTTACTCAGAGTAACTACAAAATATGGGCATAAAAAATTCTGAGTGATATTAGCATAAACCTTTCTTTTCAATAAACTAAGAAAACTACTATTATACCTAACTTGTACTTTTTTTCCTTTTCCTTTTCTTGCTTTCCTCATCCACCCGACCTAGTTCCTCTTTCCTTATGAGCAATTTTGTCCCATTTCACAATACCTATTGTACATTTTAGACCTTATTTACTCTTTCAGTTTCTCATATCAGAGAGACAATATGATGTTTACACATGTGAATCTGACTTATTTCTTTTATGAGTATGGTCTCAAGTTGCATCCATTTACCCAGAAATGTCTCAAGTTTATTCTTCTTATGGCTCAGTAGAGATCCATTGTATAAAAAGACCACATGTTTTTAATCCATTCCTCAGTTGCTGGGCATTTGGATTGTTTCCAAGATTTAGCTATTGAAAATTGTTCTGCTATAAATGTGTGCACACATATATCACTGTGGCATGATGTTTTGAATTCTTCTGGGAAAATACCCAGAAGGAAAATAGCTGGGTGATATGGGACCTCTTATCCTAGGTTTCTGAGGAATCTGCACACTGATTTCCACAGTGGTTGCACCAGTCTACACTCCCACCAACAGTGAAGAAGTGCTTCTTTTCTACCACAGCCCTCCTGCGTTTGTTATTTGATGATTTTGTGAAGATAGCCATTCCTTCTGGAGTGAGATTGAATCTCAGCATTGTTTTAATTTGCATTTCTCAAATGACCAGTGATATTGAACATTTTTCATATATTTATTTACTATTTGTATTTCTTTGAGAAGTGTGTATTCATCTTTGATGCCCAGTTATGGATTGGGTCTTTGAATTTGGAGGTGTGATTTTTTCAGTTCTTTATGTGCTCTAGATATAAGTCCCTTTGTCTGAGGGATAACTAGCTGAAATATTTTCCCACCCTGTGGGTTTTCTTTTCACTCTGTTCATGGTTTCTTTCGTTGTGCAAAAGTTTTTCATAAAATGAGATCCTGGTTGATTCTTTGTGATACTTCTCATGCAATCTGGGTTTGTTCATTAAGTCTCTGCCTATAGCTACATATTGAAGATTTCTACCTATTTCCTCTTCCAGCAGATTTATTTTTTTAATAAATCTGTTTTAATACTTAGATCTTTGATCCATTTTGATTTTAGAGCATGTAGATAGATGTGAATCTAGTTTTAGTCTTCAGCATGTGAAAATACAGTTTTTCCAGCACCATTAATTAAAGAGACTATCTTTCCTCCAGTGAATGTGTTTAGCCCTTTCTTTGAAGATAAAGTGGCTGAGTGTGGCTGAAGTTGTGCCTGCATCTTTTAATCTGTTCCACTGATCCACAGTTGTGCTGTTTTTTCAGTACCATGCTGATCATATCATAGTAGCTTCATAGTATAATTTCAAGTCAGGAATTATAATGCTCATTGCCTTGCCTTTTTTTGTCAAGAATTTTTTTTGCTATTCTAAGTCTTTTCTTGTTCCAAATTAATTTTGGGAATGCATTCTCTAGTTCTGTGAGGTAAGCTAATAGTATATTGATTGGGATACATGTGAGTTTTTATTAAAGCTAAAAGTCATTGATGTGGACCAGTCATTTCAACAAATTATAGATTAAACAACTGAGAAGTTTTCTGAATACTTTGACATTTTAAACGTTTAAAAAATTTAAAAGTATTATTTATTTTATTTGAACTAACTTATTTTGCATATATCAATACATCCAGTCAACAACATTTGTTTGTATGTTCAAAAGAATTCTGTTTTAAATGTGGGAAAAGCTGTAAAGAAGTTCAAGAGATAGTTTTTGCCCTAACCTGTATTGCCATATAGTGATATGGATAATTAAATGTCAAATACCTTATAGGACCAAAGGACACTGTAGAGAAATGCACTGAACTGTAGAGGGTAGGGATTGGTGAGCAATATTCTGACTGTTGTGAGTTGTATCTTATTGATCATCACTGGTGAAGAGGAGTAGCAAGGAAATAAGCCAGCTCATCCCTATAAAAATCATTAGTTGGTTTGTGATGAATAAACTACTTAAAGATCATTTTAGAATTGCCCTATAATTTATAACTACAGGCATATTATTGGAGTTTTTATTTCTTCATTTACTCTATTACTTCTCTAGCACATCTGGCACAAATTCAGATTTCTGAAAAATGTATCAGGTGCTCAAGACATACTTGCTGGTTGATTTCAGTTCCTAATGTAAAAAAAGATATAGACTCTATAGCTAGGGACAACAATATATGAAAGAAGCATACATTTCCAGTGGTGAAATCATATTGTAATCTGTGAAGTTATTGTATGGAAATGGTAAGGTTTTCTAAAAGGCATTTCAAATTTTTCTTTATTTGATCTTTTTTTTTTCATGTATGTCAGCAGCATGAGTGGGCCAACACTTCTTTTTAGAATGAACAAAAAATATCAGCTTTAAAAATACACAAGTGCTTCAACAATTTCGCTCAACATTTAGTTATATTTTCCAGCAAGTTCTAGTCCCTAAGTTACACAGAAAAATTATTCATTCCTTTTGGTTTATTTGACTAAACTGCCGATTTTCCCTTTGCTATTTTGAGGAGTTGATTTTCCCACAATATAATATACATCACTAGATTTTCAGCTTTTTTCACAGCCTCATATGATTTAGCAGTTTCAAGAAATACCAGTTTGGGTATGAATTATTTTACTTAAATGAATTAGAGGTATTGTGTAATAAAAATGTCTTTGATAAAAGGACATTATTATGTATTTTGGTCAATTTTAATAAAATAACACATTCCACTTTGATGGTATGGCACATATTACATTTCTTAATATTTTCTCATTTATCAAATTCCCTGCCTAGGCTCTTTGCTCAACCAATGCATCATTTGCTTTTCTAAACTGTCCTTTGCTACCCTTACTAGTGATCCATCAGTTTCACCTTGCTTTTGCCCAGTTATTCTGTAACATTCTATTATTTTTATCTTGGTCTTTGCTCTTGAATTTTTGACTTCAAATTTTATAACCTTGATATCTTTATGAAAGTGACCAGAACAGTGATTTCTTTATTTGTCTTTGTAGTTTAACATCTCTCAAAAAATTCACTGAATTTTCCTCCTTCTCCTCGCCTTCTTCTCCTCCTACTCCTCCCTCTTCTTCCTCCTCCTCCTTTTTCTCCTCCTCCTCCTCCTCCTCCTCCTCCTCCTCCTTCTTCTTCTTCTTCTTCTTCTCTCTCTCTCTCTCTCTGTAGTGGACTAGCTAAAACATAAACAAACCTTTTTGGTGTCCATTTCAATTACTTTTTGCTTGGTTAATTGAAACAATTTCAGATGCCACAGTAAAAGGAAAGACTACTTTTAGTAATCTTATAGAAAGGGACCAGGGTATGAGCACTTTCTATTTTTATTTCCTCTTTCAAAGGCCAGTTAGTTTGATGTGGGCATTGGGATCTCTTTTGAAACAACTATATATATATATATATATGATAAAAGGAGACGTTATGAAGTTACAGAGGGAGTGGGAGCCCATCCTTTTGCAATACCTGCACATTTTTTCTGTTCAGACCTTGACATTTGAATATTAACATTTTGAAAGAGGATTTGGCATAGCCTGGTAGGGCCTCTCTTTATATAAAAAGCAGAAAGTCAACTCTTTGTACACAAAATTGACATACTTTGTCTCCAGCTTAACAAACTTCAAGCGTATGTGAAGAGCTAGAGTTAATCTATTGGACAGATTTAGAAAGAAAGCATTTTGGAGAGCATGAACTCTCCATTGTCTAACATAGGGCCTGGAACTCAATATTTATTTATTCAGTGAATGAACGACAAATTGAATAAATTCATTGTGGTCTCTAGTCTCTGAAAAAAATAATAGAAATAACTGAAAAGTCTTAGATACTAGCCATACCTTCCAAACTCCCATGTACCCATATCAGCAATAATACTTTGCTTTTGCTCACAGGGCTTTGGGTTACCTGAAGGAAATCTGTATAATTACTATCTTACCAATAAACCACTTGATTTCTTTGGAACACTTCATTCTGAAGCAAGTGCCCTCTGCCCTTCCAATGTCTGTGCCTTTGACCTTTAGTTTTGTTGTGTGAGATATCCCTGTGTACCCCAGCACAAGATGGAAGGTAAGAATCATGCTGCATTCTGCTGGTCAGGTTCTCTGATTGTGTGTGGAGGAGGAAGTACCTCAGAGAAACAGCTCTAAGAGCTGGCTTGGCCAGGAGCTCTGGTAAGCACATCCTACTTGGAAGGTGAGAAAAGGAAGCCGTAGTAGAGCTTGCAAGGTGCTTCCCAGAGAGCAAACAAGAGCTGCACAACCATATAGTATATTCTCTGAGCAGATTCTCAGCTAAGGAAATGCGGAGGGCAGTGATAAGCACACAGCACAAGTCAGATACCAGTCATCAGAGTTTATGCCTTTCCTGAAGAAGTGAGCCTGTGATTTCTTTTGAAAAACCCACGTTTATTACGTTAGACCTATGAAAATGTCACTTCCATTTGTCAAAGTGATTTAAAAAATAGTTGAATAATGACCTTTTCAAGTGAAGATAAAGCCTAGAGATGACTTACAGTTACCTTTATCAAATGCCTAATTCTGTCAGCAAAATAAGTATGTAATAAGAAGTTGTCCTAGTGATGATTAAATGTTGCTTAAAATGATTATTATTCTAAGATTTATTCGTTTATTTACTATTAAGACAAAGATATAAGTTTGAGTTGAGAATATCAAAACTTTGGACTCTACTAGGTATGCCTTAGGCTGATGAGAACAAATCTTTTGTGAACATTTTAGAGCTCTCCATAGGGTTTTCCTACTAGTTCATTTATTTTATTTCATTTTGACTTGAAGCAGTTGAGGTCTGTATACATTCTTAGATCCACAGGCACTCTTCCCTAAGCTTAGTTTGCTATCACTTGTCTAGCAAGCAAGAAACCCATTTTGCTAATGCTTTAGTTGATCTTGAATAATGTTAACATGCTTTCTGCCTAATGTTTGCCAATGGGCTAATCTAAAAATGGCACCAAAGAGTTTATCTGTTATCCATAGAATAAGAATACATTTTGAGACTGAAATGCATTATGGTCAATGGGGACCTGATCTGCTGACAGAGAGCTACTGTAGAATCCCCCAGAAAGTCATAAAATAGAATGAGATTTTCATATAGTGAGTCATGCTTATTTTGTGTTAATTAAAGTATTAACCCCTCTTTTAGTAGTTCTCAAGTTAATATATTTTTCATATTCCTTTTCCAACAGTGTTTCTTTATCAACTATATTCATCTTTCAAAACTCAATAAGCCACTCACTGTTGCACATTTTTCAATGAGTAATGTGTACTGTAGCATGATCAAATTCATATAATCAAATTTATTATGGTGAACATTTATGAAGAAGTCTTGATATATCGTTGAGGTAGAATGTAGACAACACCTTTTTTAATGACAAATACACTTTCATGTGATCCTTAGATTCCTAGAAAATTAAATATTTTGTATTTTTCAGTCCATGTATAACAAATGGGTCAGTCTTGTTCTTGTTTACCTGCAACTGCCCAAGTTTGTAACTGCTGTCCTTCCGACCTATCCAGTTTAGCATCTGTTATGGACAAAAGTGCCCTGGCTTAACCAATAGATTAGACTGTCACTCCAACAAAGTAAAAAGTATAAAAGGCAATCTTCTTCTAGCCCTGAAAATCTGCTAATGTATTTAACCTCCAAATAGTAATCTAGGTGCATATGACTGTAATAGGCATGTTATAATTGGTTAATAGTTTAAATTAAAATTAATAGAGGATTTCAGGGTCTCATGAGACAATTTCAGATAATTATTATCTGCAGTTAAGTTACTGATTGCTATACAGTCATTTTGTAGCCATTAAGTACAACGAGTGATTCTCAGTTTTAGAAATGTTAGCAGTATGACGTTTCTAAGTTCAAAGCTCATGGAATTCTAAGAGAGACAAATATAT
>RJWT010001645.1:30220-46451 GCA_004365215.1 Cuniculus paca
TTCTTCTAGCCCTGAAAATCTGCTAATGTATTTAACCTCCAAATAGTAATCTAGGTGCATATGACTGTAATAGGCATGTTATAATTGGTTAATAGTTTAAATTAAAATTAATAGAGGATTTCAGGGTCTCATGAGACAATTTCAGATAATTATTATCTGCAGTTAAGTTCCTGATTGCTATAGTCATTTTGTAGCCATTAAGTACAATGAGTGATTCTCAGTTTTAGAAATGTTAGCAGTATGACGTTTCTAAGTTCAAAGCTCATGGAATTCTAAGAGAGACAAATATAGAGAGAAGTAAGAAAGATCTTAAGTCTTTATTTTGTTGCAATGTTTGTGAATGGTGCAGGCCAATAGCTCTATCCTGTAAGACAGATAAATACTATTGCTCTATTTTCAGAGATTTTGTTAGACTGTCTTCCTTATTTGGGAAGAAAGATACATAAAGAAGCCAAATTCCGGATGGAAACAAGTGGGGTGAATTAAGAAATGTGAAAGTGAGCAGAGAAACCTTGAATAACATGTCCTTTTTGCTGAGATCTGCCATGAATATTATCTAAGCTCTTCTATTTTTAGGTCTAATTTATAAAGCCATAATGAAAGATATTCTAAGGTTTCATCATATTTGTTGGTCTAAATAAGAATGTAAGTTGGACTTGCACCGGGAAGTGAGCAGTACAAATCCACATGTTACATTCTGACAGAGCACTGTTGTTTGGATTACGGTACTCTGCTTAATAGACCTGATTTAGCACTGTGTATTGCAGCTTAATTCATTATAGAGCTGTTTGTATTTAGAAACTGCAACATGAAATAAAACTATATATGTTTATTCAGGACCAATCTGCCAGCACAGTAGAGTAAGCACAATCTTATATTCTCAGCAGTGCAAGCAATGAGATGTAATTTGTTGCTTCTTTTTCACTTGCTCACCATAATGTTCTTCCCTGGTTTGAATGCTCTGCACAATCTGATTATTGTGTTTACTCCACTGTGTTCTTTTTTCATGTCATTAATATCCTATTTACTGGTCGAGGGTCTCCTCATTTCTAATAATAGTTTGATAGATTTCCTAAGGATAAACAAATGTGATCATTTTAATGGTTAAAGTATAGATTGAATGTTAAATGCAGGATTTTTTTTTTTTTGGTAAATTCCATTAAAGGGTGTTATGGCTGTTTCAGCTCATTTGGATGAGATTCGTGATTTAGGACTTTCTATATACATTTACTATTAAGAAAGAGTTGAGAAAATAAGAAACATTAGCCATGATTCTCTTGATATCTTAACAGTAGGTGATAGAATAAGAAGACAAGAATTCCACTCCAAGTGGGGTATGCGAAAGAATTCCTTATATAATACCTATTCATTTCATTTCCTTTTTCTAGTATGCTGTTGGCCCTAGAATCAACTGCTAGGTGGAAGAATGAAGATCACTTTAGGATGAGTTCAGCTCCAACTCCTCAGACTGAAACCACATGAGAGACCCCAAGTGAGAGCTCCCTAGCTGATTCTAGTCAATCTCTGAACTCATGGATGATGATATTAAAACAGTTGCTGTTGCTTTAGTCCACTGTTTTGAGGGTGATTTTGTAAGCAGCACTTGATAATGGGAAACACTTGCTTTTAAGTCAGACATACCCAGGTTCAAATACTGACTCCTGCCTCTTATTAATCATATGATGTCAGCCAGGATCTTAAATTTTCCTGTTTTTTTCTTCATTTTACAGATGTTTAACCTTGAACATTGAACTTGTTTAATAAATGTTTCTTTTTCCTTCCCTTCTTTCTGCCCTCCATCCATTCTTCTTGCCTTCCTTTGCATCCTTCTTCCTTTTTTCCTTCCTATTTAAATTCAACCAAGTGCAGCTGCTTTTGTGGCAGGCCATTTCAAACTAGAATATGTTAGTGCCAGGTGTGGATTTAATTGGACCTTTACTTAGAACATAGGCAGACAGAATTCAGGATGCATTTTTTTTTTCGGTGAAAACTGCTGAATCACTGGTTCCAAAATCAGCATAAAATATGCTCAGAGCCTCCATAAAAGGAGTATGTGATGTGATCAAGTTCCTCGGGAGATTGGGATAAACAAATTTTTTAAAAAGAAATGTTTCATGGTGAACAGTATCTGAATTCAGTTCAGGTTAAAAAATATCTTAAAAAGCTAGATAAAGGAAATGAAAGCAAGAGCAACATGTTATTTGTAGGAATGACATACATTATCTCCTTGGCAACTGCACGGGTGGCATGCACTTTGGCAATCTGTGTTGTGTCATCTTGAATGCCTGGAAGTCACTGTTTCCTACGGAAACAAAGGAAAGAACAACATGAAAGAAAGGGCTCTGATTTTAGTATGCTAAAAAAGTATTTTAAAAACTGAGGGAACAGCATGCTTCCACAGTAGAACTAGAACTAGAACTTCATTTATTAATTTCACAGTGCTCTAGAATATGGATTAAATGCACTTTTTGGTCCCACTGTGCTTTTTGTTCATGCTTTGTGGTCAAATGATGACAGAAGACATTTGTGTGAAATATGCAATGCTTGCAAAAACATCAGGAACGTTGAAACCAAATATTTTGTGAAATTAATAGGCACTAATAAAAAATTTTAAAAAACAGTATTTAGGAAAAAAGACATCAGGGTATTTGATTTATTCATATTAATCTATCCATCCATTTGACAAATACTGGATGATTGTCTAATCTGTGCCAGGTGCTGCATGAGGTATTGAATCTCTGTAGATTTCTTGCCTTATTTGTGTGTTCCAGTCATCTTGTCATAACCATCGGATATTGTGGAATTTGTTTATCTGAATTGAATCAATAATTTGGCAAACATTCAGTTAACCCCAGCTGGGAAACCTTGTTACTTTGGGAGCTAAGAATTAGGAAAAGTGAATGAAGAGCTACACAATACTTCATTGGGCACAAAACAGTTCTCATAATGCCTTTTCTTCAGTGAGCTAATTCTAGACCTTTCCATAGATGTTGTCCATTTGTTTTCATCACAAACCTAGATGTAAATGGCTCCATAATATTCATAATAATGACTTATACTCAATATAATTTCATTTTGTGGTTATTTGACTGAAGTTGAATGTCTTAAAGTGCAACAGTAAGCAAAAATACCAAAATGACACCCAGGATTTGAAGGCAGGTTTATTCACGTCAATGGGCACTGATTGGGATCATTCCCAAAATATAAGACCCTGATCTTTCATGGTCTAGGGCTTATATGGAATAAACAAGCAGTACAGAGGCAGAATGACTTTTCAATTGGGGACTGGTTCCTACAATATGCATCCTAGTGATCAGCTATGCATCACAATGACCAACCCTTTCTAAGAAACAAAAGTAACAGGAACTGTAACTGGAACTATTAATTGGGCAACTAACAAACTGAAGTATACTGGCTGGGGGTTATTTTCTGTTACAAAAGAAAATACAGGATTCAATGTAGTTGGCTAGAATCTAAAAGTTTCCACGTTGATGATATTGAAAGTAGTATCAACATTATGAAACACTATAAAAGCAGCCTAAAGAGTTGCAATGGGACTGCTTGATTACAGCAGGCAAATGATATGGCTGGTTACATCAGCTTAAAGCATCATATCAATGTTATCAGGATCACCAATGGGCCACTATGTGCTGGAGTTAAGGACTTGAGGTTTACCATAGAGCAAACACTTGGGTTGCACAGTCAAGTGTGCCCAAGAATGATATTGCTTCTCATTGATCTGTTTAGTTTGTTCATAGCATTGCTTGCTCTTCATCCATTTACAACTTGATCATAGCAAAAAGTGAGGCATTTATCTACATTTCTAGGTTCAAGTAAGGAATGACTTTGAAGCAAATTGCTAATGTCCACCAGAGTTTAACATAAGTACCTCAAAGCTGACTTTTCCAAAAACGGTAGTGATTTTAGGTGTTCTTCTAGTTCAGAGAAGTATAAGTCATGTGCCTGATTGTATAATTTCAATATTAAAATTAACAATCAGATTTTACTTCCTGAGTTTTCCTCCCATAGGGTCTTATTTTACTATGTCCTCTCTAGGAGCAATATTTCAGCTTAGAATTTTCTTGGATTTATGGAGATATTCATGGAGGATTTAAATAGCATTGCAGCTGTACAGAAAAGCTGTTCTAGTGTGTGCTTTGAAAATCAGCTTTTCAATAAACGATAGCTTTAAAACTGTGATTGAGAGAGGGCAAAAAAAATACCAATCTTGTTAAACAAGCTATCACAGCGACTGACTCCATGATCCAAGTCGTTTGAAGAAGAGGCTCACGTTTATCACTGCTTTGCTCCTGGAAAGGCAGGTGAATGCCCATGGGTCTCATACCTTTCCTGAGTGGCACCAAAGAGCAAGAGGAAAATGCAAGTTGGCTAGGAGGTGACTCTCTCATGCTCAGTGCAAAAATTTTGTCAAACTTTTCAACAGACAGAAGTATGAAACAGGAGAGGAAAAGCATTTCATTCTGGTTATTAGTTAATATTCCAGGATTGACTCATTAAACAGTCCATTAGCTACTGTAGTAGCCCAGGAAGTATAATCTACATAGAATAAGTGACTGTCATTTGGTTTTCAAGTGGATTTAAATGTGCTGCTTTTGGCTATATAGCTTTGCCAACTATGTATCTCATAAGACCCATTGTGTAAAACTCGTTTTTGCTGTTTTGAGTTATAAGATGCAACAATTTTGTTGATTTATTTTAGTATGCTTTACTCATCATTTATTTATTATTCATTCGTTCATTTCATTTTTATGACTTCCAAGTGTTTGATACTGTGATCGCTGATGAGGAAAGGAAAACAGTAAGACACTACGCCTCCCTAAAGAAACTCACAGTTGGTAAAGGCACTCACATAGAATGCTAGGCTAAAATTAAGCATTAGGGTGCTGTGTGAAGATGTCATAGTCCTAATCGAAGTTTTTATTGTGGTAGATTCTGATGAGGGTGGTGGGGTGTCAGGTTAAACTTCTCAAAAGAAGCAATGTTTAGATTCTCTCTTGGAAGACTTAAAGGGAGGCAATGAAGTTAGAATAAAGAAGCTAGTGAGAAGAGAAGGTGCAACGATACACAAACAAGGGGATATGTTTCACACTGGTATACCTCGACTAAAATATCTTGGTTGGAATCCATGTTTTCATAGCATTTCCCAAAAAGCTGAATCTGTTGCAAATATTTGATTGCAAGTAATTTATTTTTGAGGTGATCCCAAGAAGCACCATGAAGCAAATAAGAAAGATGGGGTGGAAGAAAAGGTACTCCAGTATCACTAATGAGCAGGTTCATCACTGTGTCCTCTTCATGCTAGAAACCCTTTCAGAGAATATGGGAAGCGAGTTTCAGGACTATTCCACTAGTTGCCTAAGAATTTAGGGTACTTGATTAATTAAATTATCTCTTATCTCTTGTTTGTTACATTCACTCAGGTGTAATTTTTGTTGAAATTGTGTGTTTAAGGTATAAAGCATAGTATTTTGATATACATTTACATAGTGAACTAATCACTATACTTAATATATCCATCTTTCACATTTAACTAAGTTTAATGTGTGGAGATCAGTTAAAATCTACTCAGAATACAGTATTATTAACTACAGTCCTCATGCTGTACATTTGATATTTAGAATTTATTCATTCTACACAAGTGAACCTGTGTAACCTTTGAGCAATATCAACTTTCCCCTCTGTTCTCCACCCTGGTGAGCACTATTCTACTTTCTTCATCAAAGAATTCCAACTTCTTTAGAATCTACACATGATGTAATATTTTTCTAATTCTTTTGCATGTCTGGTCAAACTCTCACCCTTAGTCAAGCACCTGTTATTAGAACACTGCACAGGCAGGAAGGGAGTAGGCTATCATGCTGTCTGAAGTAACTGGCTAGGTAAACCAAGTGAATATGGACCAGGCACTGATAGCCTATGGTAAACTAGGGTGCCTGGAATGTCTGAGAGGATGGTTTGGGAGAAAAGTAGATGAGCTAGAAAACAAGGCATTAGACTTAGGTAGTACATAGGAAGATCACGTGGAATGTTTTGCCATATAACCCCTTGCCCCCAAGGCAACCCAATGCTACTGAAAAGGTTTCAGTGAGAAAGTGAATGATCAGATTTATAATGTACGCATACTGTTTTAGTGGACAGTAGAGAGAAGGAAAGTGCATAAGGGTGTTAGGTCTAAAAATGTTAATAGCCCATGCAATAGTCAACTGAGAAATGCTAAATGCTTTTCCAAAGGCTGTGAAGAAGAGACAGACTGAAAAGATGTTGAAGAAGCTAGATGGAAAAGAGGAAAGCAAAAGAAGTGAGAAGAGTAGAAGCTTCGTGACTTAGAAAGCTACTTGGACACAAGCTAGTTTCTAGAATCCAGAATTCAGCAGGCAGGATATTTTTGTATTTTTTAATTGTTTGTTTTTTAATAGGAAATTGATCATTGTTAATACATTGTGTCTTGTTATATCCAGAGTAGTTGGTCAGATTACAAGATATAAGGCATGCATAATTGATCAAACAATATAACCACAAATCATTTTTTCAATGAGCTAAGAGAAAGCGGTAGTATAAAGAGTAGTACAATTTTCTTAGTTATCTTTTGTATATATATGTTTTTTTCCTTTCCCTTCCTTTTTTTATCCTTTCACCCATCCCAGTTGTTCTTTACTTTTGATCTATTTCTTTCCCTTTCACAATATCTATTATAGATTCTAGGTCTTATTTTACTTTCTTATACTAAGGAGGCAATATGATGTTTACACATGTGGGTCTGGTTTATTTCACTTACAAGTATGGATTCTAGTTGCATCCATTTACCTATACAAGCCTTGAGTTTATCCTTCTTTACAGCCAAGTAGTATTCCATTGCATAAAGATACTACAACTTTTTAATCCATTCTTCGGTTGATGGGTATTTGAGTTATTTCCAAGATTTAGCTGTTACAAATTGTGCTGCTATAAACATGGGTGTACATATATTTTTGTGGTATGATGTTTTTAATTCATCTAGGCAAATACCCAGAAGGGGAATAGCTGGGTCAAATAGAACCTGTAATCCTAGCTTTATTAGGAATCTGTACACTGATTTCCACAATGTTTGTACCAGTCTACATTCCCACCAACAGTGGAGAAGGGTTCCTTTTTCTCCACGGCCCCATCAGCATTTGCTATTGGTTGATTTCCTGATGATAGACATTTTTTCTGGAGTGAAGTGGAATCTCAGTGTTGTTTTAATTTGCATTTCTTGAATGATCAATGATGTTGAACATTTTTTTCATGTATTTATTTGCCATTTGTGTTTCTTCATCTGAGAAGTGCGTATTCATCCCAGATGCCAGTTTTTGGATTGGGTTTTTGAATTTGGGAGATCTGAGTTTTTTCAATTCTTTATATGTTCTACATATAAATTCTTTGTCTGAGGGACAATGGGTTAAAACTTTTTACAACTCTGTGGGTTTTCTTTTCACTCTGTTGGTAATTTCTTTTGAGATTTAAAAACTTTTTAATAAGATTAGATCTCAGTTGTTGATTCTGTGAAGTGAAAGATATATTTGTTAGAACAAATAAAATCTTACATAGGTTAGACTTTGTTCATGAGCAAGGTTGTAAATTTCATAGGAGTAGAAATTGTTAGCGCTTCTTCTATTTTTTTATCACCAGAGCCAAAAAACATTTCCTGGAACATGAATAGGCATCAGCAAATATTTGTTGCATAATTAAATGTATAAATGGGTGAATGCTTAAATGAATGATTGAAGTATGGTATGCTTCTGAGATATCTGAGTGATATCTTTCTGGATACCTCAGTCTACAGGATGGAAAAAATTTGGAGAAGTAGACTTTAATTTTATGGTATTGATAGAAAGACTATAATTAAAGCTACCACACAGACTGAGTCACCAAAGATTGGGAAAATTGAGATGGCTGAGTGCTGTAACCATGGAAAAGTATCATTTTGGGATTAGATAAAGGAGAGCACCCTCATTGGTGACAGAAAAAGGTAAGCAGAACATTACTAGAGTCTTGAATTATGAGGTGATTTTAAATGAACAAGGGAGATCATCAGTATTGGATGCTACTGAGCCAGTGTATGACATGCAAACTTTAAAAAGTGCCTATAGAACTAAGACAGAAAGAACTCCACGGGGAAGTTAGGAGGGGAATTAGATAAGAGTGGGTTGAGAAGTGAATAACAAATGAATATGTAGAGACAGTAATTATAGATAATTTTTCACCAAACTGACCATGATATATAGTAGTAGATGGAAGGTCATGTTTTTCTTTGCTTATTTACAATCTGAAAGAAATTTAAGCAAGCTGTATTTTGCTCAAATATAAATATTATCAGTTATTAATAATATGATTAAGTGGACTATACATGGTAGTGGGTCTTTCTTTCTTTCTTGCCTGTCTTGAATCATCCATTAACCCAGTATAAAATTTTAAATGGGAACCCTTAATTATCTCCTCCTATAATTCATAACACTGGGCATCTGGGTTGTTGTTAGTTCTTAGCATTGCTACAAGGAGAATAGTAAATACAATGAATTTTGAATAGTGCACTACACATAGTTTCACATATATTTCCAACATTTTTAAAGTAGAAACAATACTTATTTAACTTCCAGTATCTACTGAAAAATATGGTGAATATCTGATTATAGAAATTGTGGAAACATCTCTAGTGATGTTTACCCCACAGGGACTATCTACACATCTGCCTTAGAATACAAAATGCTAGCTACTTGTTAAACATTGTTATTATAAAGCAGTGTGTTAAACATATTACTGATATTATTCCACCAATAACTAAGAAGCAGTTACTGTTTTCACATTCAGAAGAAACTTGAAACAGAGATAAGCTGAATAACTTCCCTGTGGTTACACAGCTTGTATTTATCACAATGTAAACTTGATCTTCCTGATTTTAGAACGTATGGTTTGGACTTTTGTTAATAACAAATATACCGCCATATAAGAATGATAATGATACTCGATAGCTTTTCATTTTAGCATTTGCTTTATAGATGTTGATAGAGGGCATGTTTCCTTTGCTGTCTTCAAGATATTTGGGTCTTCTAGCTTCCGGCCTGCCTGGCTGAAGTGGTTGTCTTGGCAGTATACATTAATGTGCTGATGAGCCATTTGCCATAAATTGCAACTCAGCTACTGGTTCAATTCATGCTAAATTTGCAATCTGCCTTTACTGAAGTGCAAAATTGGCTTTCTTGTCATAAAGTGGCAGAACATGCAAAATAGTCTAATACCTTATTTTCTAGCTCAAGTAAGATTAGCTGGGCTCAGAGAAAGTTTTAAAATTTTTCACTTTGGATGAACAGCTGTTTCAGCTTGAGAGGCTTGTTAAGTGTCGAATGGTTTTGATAATGCCCCCTTCAAAATTATGGCTGATACCGTGGAGCCTACTCCGGACAAGTACAATTATTTCCTGGAAAATACTCAAGTGACTTAGCTATTCGCAGGGTTGTGTAGTTAATAATGTACATATTATGAAATGTCATGGCAGAATATGAATTTCTCCTGCTGACTTGATGTCCTATTTTCGGTAGATGGAGTAGATCTGGAATGAATTTTGTTAATAAGTTAACTCAATCTATGCTTTCTGACCAATTTACTGTACTTTCATATAAAGAGACTAGGGGTGGAGGTGGATTTTTAACATGTAACAGTTTATACAAAAGATGGCTCAATGCATCATCTTTAGCTATATATACATGTATACATGTACCTTTACATAATTTGACACAGGCAATACTGTACTTAATTAACTTTATTTGTAGAAAATTATGTTTTAAGAATCACTCCCAAGTTGAGAACTAGAGCTAGTGCTTTTACTTTCCCTGGGTTACAAATAGAGTTGAAATTGCACCATCCTATGTATCAGAAAAAAATTTCTATTAGTTTTACTATATTTTCAAATATGAAATTTTCTTCAAATATGAAATTAAACAATTTTTAAGAGTACTACATTCAAGCATCAGGCAGAAATTGTCAAGGCAAGTTGACAAACAGCTTCCTTGCAGGAGAACATCATATTACTATTTTTATCACATGGATGATGCAGAGTTGAGTGGTGATGTTGATTCATTTTTAAAATAACTTGATGAGAAAGTTTCTTTAACTAAGAAAAAAACTGTCTAGTTAAATTATATTTATTGTTAAGATGAAATTTTCTGTAGAATAAATCATATAAATGTAAGTCTATTTAAAAATATTTAAGCTTGAATGTAGGATATTTTTCTCATATGTAATCTATAAATGCTTCATGACAAACAATGAAGAAGGAAGAATTTTATGAATTAGAATAAGAACAATCAAGAGTTCTAGAATAATTTTTACATAAACTAGCAGGAAAGTTGTCTAATCAGAAATTTTTGTGGGATACACAGAATTAGTGTCAGTATTTATAGTAAAAATTGTAGTGAAAACTGGACTTATGTAAATTAAATTCAAATCTGAAAAACTATAGTGTCATTTATTAGGTTTATTAGGTTTGGATTATTGTAGACATATTTCAGGCAAAACATTTTGTGCTTTTCTTTCCCCACTCTAACCTTAAATATTAGCAATTTCCAGCTACTTAACTACTAACATGGTTAAGAGTATGAATTTGAGATTCAGATCATAACTTTAATATATTTTAATTGGGTGACATTGGGAGATTTACCAACTTTGTAGCTTTAGTGACATTATTAGAAAAATAAGAATATTAATACTATCTCATAGGCTACTGTACAAACTGCGAAATTATTTATGAAACCCATGTAATGTAGTGCTTGCTACAGAATAAGTGCTCAGTATATTATAGAGATGCTAATGCTGATTGAGAATGTGTGTCTGGAAAATGATGACATTAGACATTAACTAAATGAAATTAAAATTTAAAGCATTCTTATGCTTATTTCAAGAAAAATAAAGTGAAAAGAAACATTTTAGAACATCGTCAAATATTTATTGACAAGGAAAATGATTGTTCTCCCTTATCCTTATACTACTGACAAAAATCTTTGAAACTTGTTTTCACCAACACCAGGCACTTTTGTCCCTTGTCCCTTGCCTGCTTTTTAACCTGGCTAAATCCTACTCATCTGTAATAATTTAAGTGTCACTTTCACAAAGAGACTTTCCCAGTTCACAATTGAGCAATAAACTCCATGGTTCTTCTAGCTTTCCTTTATGACATTTACTAATTATTATGACTTATTATTCCTAAGAGAAATTTCAAAGACTATAATATTTGTCCTCTCTGAATACACAGTGCCCTTCTATACACACGGCTTGAAGAAAAATTACTCAATATAAATTCATCGAATGAATGAGTTGAATCACTGTTTTTAGTAAGACATTTATTGCTTATTACCTTAATTGTGGATGTTTTTTATCCACTTGACCTGGATAATAAGCTCTAACGAGATGAAACATGAGATTTGAGCTTTTTTCCCCTAAAAATAAATCTACTAAGGTTATTGTAAGTTTTCAGATTTAGTAGGCAAAATAAATTATGGGAATTTCAAAGAAATTCAGCAAGGTTCTCAATTCTTCCAAGTCTTTCTTGTCCTACACAGATGTGCTTTTCCAGGGAACACAATTGCTGATGCTTGAGTTGTGGAATTTGGTTTGTCCCCAGCAGGAGTATACTGAGGATCTGGTCTTGATAAATGATTGCTTTACAGTGTCCCTTGATCTGCTGATGTAGATAAAACTGTGACTCAGACTCTTGCTGTGCCATCTTCCCATAGAGTTGGCATAGACTTGAATCTTTCTGGTAGCTATTTATAATAGCACAATTTCTTTAGGATTAAATCATGTCAAGTCTACATTAAGAATAAAGCATTGTTCAAATACTGAGTTTTAATATAGTTTTCTGAATATTTTGAGGCTGAAGCAAATCATTTTTCTAGGATAATATGGAGCATTTGAAGATAAAATTATTTGGCCACCCACATTTGCATTTCAACACCTAATAAGATTTCCTTTTATTAAAAATTAGATTTTTTAAACAAAAATTATACATATATTTTGGGGTACCATGTAATGCTTATATACACGTATACAATACTTGTAATGTTCAAATGGCAGCAAGCATAACTGTCACCATAAACATTTATCATATCTTTATGGCAAGAACATTCAAAATCCTTTTTTCTAGGTTTTTGAAATACACATTATTTATAGTAACTTACTATGTATAGTAGTAACATTTCTTTTGCAATGTTTTATGAGATATCTATGTATGTAAACTCCCATTTTTAAGTATCAAAAATTCTTAACATAATATGTAAAGAAGGAAAGTTATAGTCAATTATGCTATTAATGCCATTTTCAAGTATTTTAGAAATGCATGTTGTAATATCCAATACTTATACAAAAACTTAGTCACACAAAAGATCATAATCTGAAGGAAGGTGAAAATATTTAGGGAACAATATTGGGTAAATGAAGAAAATCTGGAGCTAAGTCTGAACTAGACAAATAAAAGCACCACTTAACCATCTTTAATTTAGATAAGGAAGGATTAAATTTTGATGATTTTTTTAAAAAACATAGATGTCTCTGGTGGTTATGAAAATATTTCTTTTATCAAGGACACATAAAAATATTTAAAGAAATCAATGATTTATTTTTGTCAAAAGTATCTAAGTTTCTTTTCATGCCTTATATCTTAGCTCTACCTAGGATTTTGAAGTTACTATAAAAATATATTCACTTAGTGAAAAGAGAAAATAAAATAAACGAAACAAATATTTGAAAGGGGAGGGTTGCAAGGTTTGTTAGGTTTTAGTGTTTTCTTGTGAAAATACTAGCATAATATTCAGGATTTAAAAATCATTAAAATCTGTGTCTTTAATTTTATTGACATTGAGGATTCTCTCAGTTTGCTCAGAAAGATGTAATAAGCTAGTGTAGACAGTAGACAGTGATCTTCAACAACAGAAATGTATTCCTCCTAATTCTAGGGACTGGAAAGTTCAAGGTCAAGGTCCCAGACCATTTCAGTTTCCATGGAGGGTTCACTTTACTTGCTGCTGGCTGCCCTCTCACCATGTTCTCTCATTGTAGAAAGAGACAGAGATTTATCTACTGTTTGTTCCTCTCTTACATTGATATCAGTTCTATGTGTCAAACTAGAGCTTCACCTTTATAACTTCATTTAAGGTTAGCCATCTCCTTGAAGGTCATGTTTCTATTACAGTAACATAAAGAGTCAGGGATTTCAACATATGAATTCAAGGAGGACAAAATTCAGTTCAGATAGCAATGATTAAACCATTTTGCTGTTTTCATTTGTGAGATTCTATGACCTTTGTTACTTTCTGCATTTTTCAATAGATGGTTTAATTACCTCATATCCTTCTCCAATTTATATGTGGGAGAAACTTCTTTTGACCACTGTAATTGAAATAAGAGACAAAGGAAAACAGAGTGACAATATCGTGCCAGACCAATATATTGTTAAATATAATTCTTTTTCGTTTTCCATTGTGTTTAGAAAATGAACCGGCCATCCTGGCTTGCCAATTGTAACTGTGAACCAATACTCCAAATACGGTTTTTCAGAGCATACTAATGTGTGAATATCATCTTATAGGTTGAAATTACGACTGGTTCTCCAGTCTTCATTTTTGTCTCTGATGATGTCTAGACTTTACTGATCGTTGATTAAGTTCCCAAAAGAGAGTGATCTGATGTAATAGTATGACCATATCAATTTTAGATGTTGAAATGCTTGTAGTTGTAGTTATTCCTACATCGCGTATGGGTATAGTACCGAGTTCAGTTGAAAGCCTGTCAGGTGAGTGCCGGGTGAGTTGCGGTTGCTGATACGGCTATGTAATACTAATGTGTTTTTTACATTTGTTTTATACATAAGTTGTTGGATTTATTCCAGTTTGACTTCTCATCTTTGCTACCAATATGCATTTTTATTTTGCATTTATTTCTTCTTTTAGTTAGCAACATCCTTTCCTGGCCTACTTTATCATGAACTGTTTTTTCCTTCAGTGTTCACTTTTCTCATTATACGAAGTGATGGCCATATTTTCATTGGCATATGAAATATCTTTTAATTTTTTTTCTTGTAATCATTCATTTCTGAGTGATATATAACTTTCTTTTGGAGGCAGAATCGCATTACCTGACCTCAGCTGGGTTATTTCTATATAATATTCATTTGATGTCTACTACAGCTTTACGCTGTGCTGAGTGCTTTACATGCTTTCCCTTCTGTATTCATTAGGCAGAAGCCACCATTATTAATCCTGTAGCAAGAAGCACTTTAAAGTTTCAAGAGATTAAATAACTTACTGGTTATCTCACAGCTAGTAACAAATTCAGTACAGCATTTGAGTCAAGTTCTACCTGATTTGTGAGCCAGAATTCTAATTTAGCCAGTGATTTTCAATTTCTAATCCCCAGATCACTGGCAATAATACAACTAATGAATGAACTTCCTGCAAATAGGACCTGAGACTTTCAGTGTTTAACCAGCTCCCAGATTATTCTTATAAAACTTCAAATGATTAGAATATTGCTTTTTGTTATTGAGTGAGAAAGATTTTTATCCAGCTTAGTGTTTGAGTTTACAGAAAGTGCCCTGAGTATCCTTTGCCCTCTTTCCTCTCAAGGTTACATGTGCAGCATTGGTGAAAACAGCATGATTTCAGGTAGCACCCTGAAGTCCAATGGACCAAGCTGAGAACTTCTACTCTAATGAATTCTCCAAAAAGGCAGTTTCTTATATTGGAGCCGTGTATTTAAGATACCAAGCATTTAAAAAAAAAGTGAAACACTAGAAATTATTATGAAGCAAAACTAGCCACATCTCCAAGAATCACAGGTCTCAAAGAAATTCCAGTGCTTTAAACTCTCAACTCTAAATGTGTAAAGTCAAATGAATTTTTTAAGTTCTCTTTTTTTAGCAATTCCAAATTGGGGGCATATATTTATCCTGGGGCTTGATATTGAAAGCAATATTTCTATAGTTTTTGGATATCCAAAAATTGAATTAAATGCCAACATTGGGAGAAAATGAAATATAATAAATAGGGAACTCAGTATTTCCATTTCTTTATTTTGGAGTTCAATATATGATAGATTCCCTTGGTGACTATTTATGAAATATGTGGTTTATTTGGAAGTGATTTTTTTTCCTACATGGTAGCTTTTTTATGGAAAAAACAAAACAAGATTTCATAATGAAATAATAGGAGAATAATAATAGTTAATATACTGTGTATTTTTTTCTTCAAAGTAGTTACTCAGAGTACAAAATATGGGCATAGAAAATTCTGTGAGTGATATTAGCACAAACCTTTCTTTTCAATATACTAAGAAAACTACTATTATACCTAACTTGTATTTTTTTTCTTTTCCTTTTCTTGCTTTCTTCATCCACCCAACCTAGTTCCTCTTTCCTTATGAGCAATTTTTTACCATTTCACAATACCTATTGTACATTTTGGACCTTATTTACTCTTTCAGTTTCTCATATCAGGGAGACAATATGATGTTTATGCATCTGAGTCTGACTTATTTCTTTTATGAGTATGGTCTCAAGTTGCATCCATTTATCCAGAAATGTCTCAAGTTTATTCTTCTTTATGGCTCAGTAGTGCTCCATTGTATAAAAAGACCACATGTTTTTAATCCATTGCTCAGTTGCTGGGCATTTGGGTTGTTTCCAAGATTTAGCTATTGCAAATTGTGCTGCTATAAATGTGGGCACACATATATCGCTGTGGTACGATGTTTTGAATTCTTCTGGGAAAATACCCAAAAGGAAAATAGCTGAGTCATATGGGACCTCTTATCCTAGGTTTCTGAGGAATCTGCACACTGATTTCCACAGTGGTTGCACCAGTCTACACTCCCACCAACAGTGAAGAAGTGCTTCTTTTCTCCCACAGCCCTTCTGAGTTTGTTATTAGTTGATTTCACGAAGATAGCCATTCCTTCTGGAGTGAGATTGAATCTCAGCATTGTTTTAATTTGCATTTCTCAAATGACCAGTGATGTTGAACACTTTTCATATATTTATTTACGATTTGTATTTCTTTGTCTGAGAAGTGTGTTCATCTTTGATGTCCATTTTTGGATTGGGTCTTTGAATTTGGAAGTCTGATTTTTTTCAGTTCTTTTTATGATCTAGATGTAAGTCCCTTTGTCTGAGGGATAACTGGCTAAAATATTTTCCCACTCTGTGGGT
>RJWT010001646.1:0-46336 GCA_004365215.1 Cuniculus paca
AGTTGGGCTGTATATTATTTGTACTTCTGAAACAAAAGAGTAACATCATGCCCCTAAAATACAAAAAGCCACAGCCAGAGTTGTATTTCAGACAGAGAAAGCTTGATCTCTACTTTCCTGATGCATCTGTATAGTAATTCCAGACTGTCCCTAACTGCTCTGCACTTGACCCCCTAGACAAGGGACAATTCTGTGGAGGGGGAGGGCAGCAGAATACTGCCTACCAGCACTGCAGTCCCTGAGAAAGGACAAGGATTCATGCTGTTCCAGAACCACCTAAGGGAATGGATGAGAGACAGGAGGGTGCTTCCCTGTGGGCACAATGGAAGGAGAATGCTTCACAGTCTACCTCTTGCAGGACTGCAAATCCTTTGTGATGGGTATACAAATCACCTAGGCACCCAGATATGCAAGTGACTGAGTGACACTACCAGGTAGCTATGTGCCTGCTGTACCCTGGCGAGAGCAAGGAACTGTGGAAAATTGGGGCTAGTACATGTTTCTGCCTGTCTGTCTTAAGAGGGGTCCCTCCTCATATCTCCACTGCTTTGCCCACAGTGCTGGAATCTGGAGATATGGAGACAAGTACACACTTGGCAAATTCAACATGTGCACAGATTAAACTATTTCTGATTGATCCTAGACCGTAGGTACAACCTCAAGAAGCAAAGTATGGTTTTAAAAAAAAACCTAAGCAAAGAATAAAAATTACATGCTAAAGGCAAGCTGACTATAGCCTAGTGCTATATGTCCTCCAAAGGTGCTGAATGTCTTCCAAAAGTCCATGTGTTAAAAAGGGTTGGTCCTCAGGTGGTGCTATGGGGAGGAAGTACAATCTCTAGGTGGCGGGGCTTAAAGGGAGGTCCTCAGGTCCCCTTGAAGGGGTCTGTAGGAACCCTGACCCATTCCCTTTCTTTTCTGCTTCCTGGCCATAAAGTAAGTAGCTTGTTCTGCCACTGTCATTCAATACCCTTACATACAACCTAGATGTTGACTGGACCCCCAAAACAGTGAGCCAAAATAAACCTTCCTTTTTGTAAGTTAATTATCTCCAGCATTCATTATAGTGGTGGAAAACAACCCCCCCCAGAAAGAAAATAACATACAAACTCATGAAATAAAGTCCACTTTTGATACTCAGAAACACGTGCATAAATGCACACAGGTTTGGGTATATACATGTGTAAGTGTGTACACATATCTGCCTATGCACAGGCACCCACACACAAACACGCAGACATAGACCACATACACACTTTCTTCCCCACCCAGCCCAAAGGCAGGCAGCACCACTGTGAAACCATAACACCTAACGAAAGGGCTGAGAGAGACTGAGAAGTGCTCATGGGGAGGAAAGAGAAAAAAGCTCCTTGAAACCCAGTTCTACTTACAGTTTTCAAGACACAAAGTGGGTGAAGATGAAAAGACCATCATCAAGAGCATACGAAGAAAACTGATGTAACAGTTGGGCCTTGCTGGTTCCCACACACAATGAAGCTAGCCGGCATCTACATGATTAGAAATGAGCTAATCTGATTACAGAAATTTTAATTTGGGTTGGCTGCCCAGTTCACCAATCAATGGGAACCAATAACTGAGGTCTTGCCCCACAGCCCTTTGTCAAAACTGCCCAGAATCTGCCAAGCACTGTAACCAGGATTTGATGCAATGAGTGTGTCACCTGCAGTATGAGCACACGAACAATACGTGTTGTGGCTAAGTCCTGTCCTGTCAACACGGAGATATAAAGATGTCTCATCTGCCTGGGTCTCCAGGGGCCTATGTACAGATCTAACATTTGGATATATGAAATAGTAAATAAGAATATGTAAATTTGTGATAAACTTCATGATAAACACCATAATCACTACAAATATTCAGAGAAGGGACAGATTACCAGAGTTGGAGATGGGTTTTCCTTCATCTGGCATGTAAAGGACACAGGATTTAGACAAATAGAGAAAGAAAGGAGCATAATTACTCAACATCCATTCTTAAACTCATTTATTTCATCCATAATTCAGGTGGGGCTCCTGGTTAGAAGGAAAAAAACTACTTAATATCATCCCCGGCCCTGAGTATACCTCCGAATTTTCCTATCCTCCTAAGCCCCCAATTACACTACTGTAAAAGAAAAGAGGTAAGTAAAAGCTAAATTATCTCTCATTTCTCTGCTAAACTGGATAGTGCCATGAAAGAAGGAGCCCAACTAATAAAACGTGATATGGCTCTGGGCTGTTCCTTCCAAAACCCATCTCCATGGGACTCACACGTAGACTATGCCATTTGGAATTAATCGGATGTCTCTGCACATAATTAGAGAAAGGCCAGGATAGGCAAAGGAAAAAAGCATTCCCCAAATGTACACTTAACAATGTAGCAGATTTCTGAGGCTTTTTCATTGTCTTGACTTCTTTCCAATTACCAAAACTGTCAAACTGCCTGAGAGGTCATGTTCACCCTCAGAAAACATCTGGAGGAAAAAGGTGTAAAAAGCTGGGCAAACTCAGTTCCTGCTCCATGACCGCAGGCATCTGGGTTTGGGTAACCATCCATGAACTCTGGTCAATAATTTGGTTTCTCGCTAGGGCACTGGCACCACTGCCAAGAGTCTGCCTGGTTTCGGGCCAAATTTTAGTCTTTGGGGTACTTTTTGCATGGCTACACATTATCCCCACAAATCTTTTGCATTCCTTGATGTTTCTAGCTTAGCATGATCTGGGAATCAAATACCTGTGACACCTCAAAGGCTGGAATAAGAGAAGTCTTAAAAACAAAGGCCTATGTCTTCCTTCAGCAAAATTATCCCATGAGGAATCCAACAGATGAGTCCTTCCCAGCTGTCTCCCATGCCACAATGGATAGCAAGTCCACTGAGAGTGAAGACATAGGCTTTGTAAGGCTATTGCTTGATTTTTAGGAAGACTTAAAGAGGAAAAGTTGGCCTTGTAGTTTGAGGGCTTCAGATTATATAATTCTGATGCACGCACAGCCTTCAGTATGATAAGGGATTATATACCAGAATCTTTCTATACAAACTCTCTGCAGTGTGAATGCTCTTTCTACACAAATGCCCTTAGAATGAAAAGAGATAGGAGTATCCAGACTTTTGAATAAGCCTAGTAAGGATGCTGAGACAAGGCATATCTCTGAAATAAACACTCTTCCAAATTCTGAATGGCCTTGAAATTATTCATTAAGAGGTTTTCTTGTTCCTTTTTAAAAACAGCTACAAAGAACATCAATGTCTTCAGGTAGGGGTTTGGACTCACTTCTCTCCACCTTCCTTTCAGAAAGGGTATTTGAGAAAAGTTACCTCCAACTTAATTGTGCAATGATTATTCACCCAGATCCTTTTAAATTAATTAATTAAAAAGTACACACGAATGGGAAGCAAATCCTAAGACCAAAGTAGGACATACTAGTGCTATTTTCCAAATTTTTCCACAGGATGCCAGACTTTAACTTGTGTCCTACTGTTAGAAGCCAGAATATAAGTGGAAGTGATTCCTGTGAAATATGACTAAGAAGCCCAAGATATGCTATTCACCCTTACCAAAAAGTGTCCCCACCCATAAGGCCAATCTAGGGTCTGAAATCTCATCATATTTATTCGGGGGGTTAGGCAGGGACAGCTCAGGCTTTTCCTTTATCCTATCCCAGTGTGTTTATCACACTTGTCTCTCTTCCTATCTCTGCTTCTGCATCTCTACTCTGTAAGAACATCTCAGGTCTTGCCCAAAGTAAAACCAACAGTCTGCAGGCTGGAGGAAAAGACAAGAGAACCAAGCTGCCAGCAGCCACAAAGCTTTCTCTTACTCAGTGAGGAAGTGCCTCTGACTAGAGTTTGCCTTCAGAATCTACCGAGGCCTGCAGTGTGCAGAAACAAAAAGGCAGTATAACATTTGTGCAAGGCCTTCAGATTAGTAAACAACCTCCCCTTTTCCTTCCCCTGCTTGATTATCTTGGCCTGAAGTTTTTCGATGAGCAGGAATCTTAATGGACTATGGAATCTACAGACCTGAAAACTTCCATCCATCACAGCTCAATAATACAAACTCCCATAAACACAGATTAAACTTGGGTACCTGCCAGCAACACCAGGGAACTGCTGTGTTTGCCAGACTCCTGAAATCTCTTTCCCATCTCCAATATTTATTTTAATTTGCCTAGCTGCCACCTGAAGGTAGGGGTAGGTGACTCAGGACAGAAGCAACTTCTAGAATTGCAAGTTCATCGCAGTAAGCTTCCTTATTCTTTCTACTACACACAGTTACCCAAGGTCATTCTAAACCAAGACAGGCTCTACTGGATGACGGGAGATGGTTTTCAGAAAGAAGGGGAAATCCCTTTCTGTGCATTTAGGCATTCCCACCAGCCTGAACCACCGATGGTACATACATGACTACCCCAATGGCTTGTACCACTAGTGGTAGAAGTGGTATAGTCCCGCAGGGTCAGTCATGGATGGAGCACCAGTGGTTCAACATACCCAGAAGCAAGACATGAATTATGGCCCCACTGTGAACATGTTAATGCTCTACGTTTTAAAAGGCAAGCTCTTCTAAAAGCCTGGTTCTGGTAAGCAACAGTGAAAGCAGCCCAGACTCCTGCTGGGTGGTCTCTTCTTTGGGCCTAAGGAGTGGGGGTCAATGGCTCACAGTTCTATTTCCAGCACCATAAGATCTCCAGCCAAAACATTTGACCTTCTTTCATAACTCCTTTGCCCCAAATGAAAGGAAAAAAAGAAAAGCACAAGAAAGAAGTGAAAGAGAAGAATAGCACTTTGGAGAGAAGTATGTGGTATGTAATAAAGACCTTTGGAAGCAAACCACAAAAGGTGTTGCTATGTCACACACCACCTTTCAGGGAGAGAACAGAATGTGAGAAAGAGGCCAGTGTAAAGAAGGTTACCCTATGACTTGAGTGCACGAGGAAGTCCTATGAAGCATCCCCTCAGAACTCCACCCACAGTTCACACCGTTATAAATCAACTTGCATACTTAGTAGACTTTAGCCATTGGTTCTGTCTTTCATTAAACATATTATTATGATTTGTCAAGAAAAACCTCTTCAGAAAGTCTGATTTCCAAGTTTACTCATCATGTGGTATCTTCTGCTTAAAAAAAATAGAAATTAAGTAAAATTTAATTAGAAGCACATGGTCAAATGTCTCTTAAAGTTTGGCATGGCTTAAGAACATATGAAGGTTAAGGCATTTCCCCCATCCAGGCTTGAAGATTTGTTGAAAACAAGTTCTGGTACGTGGATGGGTCTGGAGGGTCTGGCATGTAGCCTGGGTCTGCCGCAGGCCAAAGCCACGGGGAAGGAAGTGGTGGCTGCAGTGGTCCAGGTTCTTCAGTGGGTCTGCTCCTGATGGCAAGGAGATCTGAGAGATGCCAGAGGCCCCTCTGCCTCTAAGGCAGCCAAGTCAGAGCATTATGTAAGACATAAGAACACAATCACAAAAACTAGGGAGGGAAGAAAAAAAACAAAGGAAGAATTACAAATATTTTATATTATGTTGATTTAAAAATATATATAGCCCAATTCACTTCCAACACAATTAATAGCAATTTCTTTCTATGCCAAAGATACTAATAACCCTTACCATTAGCCTGTAGTGTACAAATAAACATTTAACTTTACTTCTAGATGAGCTTACTCTATGAACAGAGAACTCTTCCACAACTTTATTATTATACATAAAATGGATATAGGGACACCTGGAGACTTAAAACCTGCTGCCGCCTACTCCTTTCATTAAGCTTTAGTTTCCCTATTGGGCTTGGGGTCACCTCCATACCTCTGGCTGCAGACAGTAACTTTCACACATTCATGTAAAATATAGTTTGCACCTAAACATTCAACTCTGGTTGCAACAGAAAGGAGGCTAATTGGTCAATTAATTTATCAATTAATCCTTATTTAAGGTCCAATATGGCTTTTACAATCAACCATAATCGCTGCCTTCTTTGCTTTTCGTAAAATATGTACATGAATTTCCTCTGGTGAGTTAGAATTTCACCCATCTTGGTCTAGGGATTTACCTCAGCAGTTCAAGCGCTTGCTTGGTAAGCACGAGGTCATGAATTCATCCCCGGTACCAAAAAAAAAAAAAAAAAAGTTTCACCCATCTTGTACTGCTTCAGTGTAATTTAAGTGGGTCCAATATTTTCACTGCTATAGTTTGGATCTTTAATGTCCGTGAAGAGCCCATGTATTAAAAGCTTGGTCCCCAGTCTAATGCAATTGATAGATGATGGAAACTTTAATAGATGGGAGACCTTTAATAGTGGAGATCTTCAGGCTACCAGGGGGCATGCCCTTGAGGGGAACTGTGAGACCCCAGCTCTCTGTTTTGTTTCCTGGCCATGAAGTAAGCAGTTTTGTTCCACCACATGCTCCTGCCATGAGATATGCCCCAAAAAACAGGGCTAGCTGATCATAGACTGGAAAACTGTGCACCAAAGTAATCTTTTTCTCTTTATAAGTTCATTATCTCAGGTATTTTGTTATAGTGAAAGAAAGCTGACTAACACATTCACCTATTGGCATTCATCTAGTCCAGCTTTTGTTTTAAGATTCTTCTTATGATGGAAGGACTGTGGTTCCTCTAAATACTGTATTCATCATAGTGAGAACTTTCTGGGACACTGTAACAGAAGCACTGGTCTCCACCCCACTGGCACCTGCTTTCTAGATAATGGCAATAATGATCCAAAGACTTTTCTGCAAAGAGATCACACTTGAGGATGATGCAGGTTCCTTCTAGTTCTGAGATTCTGTGGTTTGATATTAAAAATGAGAAGAAGCTTGAAACATAAAGAAAATGGGAAAAGTTGGTAACTAAGTAAAAGAAGAGAAACCCCAAGTATGCAGTAAAGAGTGCACACACCAAAAAAAAAAAAAAAAAAAAAAAAAAAAAAAAAAAAAAAAAAAGGAAAGCTACCCAATCTTTCACTTCAGCCTGGGGTACTTTTAGCAAGGTGTATGTGACGTTCACCTCCACCACAAAACAGACTGGAGCTGCCCTTCAGTCTCTCCCACTGATAACATGACTGGATCAAATTTCCTCATCACTTGGGTCCTTTCTGACTCCAGGGTTCACCAAGGCTGGGCAGGAGGACAGTGAAAAGAGCAGAGGAGCCCTGGGACCAGAAACTGTAGGAGGAGGTTCTAAAAGGGAGGTTGGAGAATTATACAATTCCAGTGCTGAGGACTTTCAAGAAGAGAGGAGAACAACATGAGCTAAGGTTGCTGGGAAAGGACTTTATGGGAGACAGATGACCTGTAACCAAAGTTTTCATAGTTCTTTCATGTTTCCATATGCACAGCGCTGAGTCTGGGTTTGCATAGTGAGAATGAGGAACATTACAAGATCATTTCAGTTCCAACCCTTTAGCAGAGGCTCAGGCTCATTGGCCCATGAGACTCATCTTCCTTATCTAAGAAGGGAATGCCCCTCCTATGCACAGGTCCAAGGCAATGCACACCTAAGACCTATACTTCTACGTAACCGAGCAAGAAACCATTCCAGAGGACAGCACTTTCTCTCGGCACCTGAAGCTTGCACTTTGACCACTGTGGGTGTTAGAGCGTGAAGTCCTCCAACAACACAGAGGGTTTCCATTCTGGTCCTGCCACTTTCTCAGTTGCCTCTTAGCTTGCTGGGTAGATTAAATAAGCAAATGCACTTAATGCACTTAGCACTGCACCAAGCATAAAGTGAGCACGCAGTAAATGGTAACTATTATGTCAATGGAAGAGATAAAGCTACCCATGCATCTCTCGTATGCTGGCCTCAAGAAGAGCCTCTCATAATGCAGCTTTTAGACAAAGCACTTTCTTTGCCTGCCTAGGCCAACCCTAAAGAGGCCTCCATAAGAGGCATGGTGATTCCATTGCAAATGTGATCCTTGAAGAATAAAACGGAGTCCTGGTGTGACAAAGGAGACCTCCCTCCAAGCCCCTGATAATGTGAGTTTGAGGCAACCAAGCTTACTGCATCCCATTTCCAAATCAGCTGGGAGCAAAACACAAGACTAAACAGGGACAAAGGTAGGAACTGCAGCATATAGCTGATCGTTATTCTGTTGGCCACCAGTTTCCCACCCAACGGGATCAATCTGTCAGTTTCCCCAGGTATACAATCTCTTCCAACAGAAATAAATGCACACTGACCCTAGTGACCAAAGATAGCAAGATCCCCATACCCTTCAGAAGTACAAGGGTATGACAAAGTGCTGTCCTCTTCTTCTTCCTTTTCCTCCTCCTATATTGACAAGAAAGAAAATCTTAATGTATTTAAAAATATTATTGATATGATAAAACAGCAGTGGCATAAGGCAACGACTACCCTGGAGAATGGCTGAGTGGAGCATTCAACCAGGGGACCCAGATGATAGTGTAGGATGGAACCCAGGCTGGGCCTGAGCCCCATCAATGCTCAATTAGCAACTTCTCCCATATGGGAAGCAGAAACTTGCTGGGTGGTCCTGAAGGAAGTCAGGCCATGAAAACAGGGAGACCTGGACCCTACTTCTATGATTCTTGGGAAAGACTGCTGAGATGCAGCCAGCAGTGGCTGAAGCAGAAAGGAAGCAAAAGAGTATGACCCCACGGACAGAATATGGCAGTGTGAGGTCCCATGAAAAACCTCTGAAATCAGACAGAAAAGTGCTTATCTCATACAAGAGCCCAGAGCTTTGCTGGAGGTCCAGTCAACCTTGGAACAGAAGACAGTGGTCATTATGGAGGGGTGGGAGAAAGAGAGATCCACAGCCAGAGAGGAGATAGGAAGCCAAGTTTGGGTCAAGCAGGCCCTAAAGTGAGGACTAGTCCCTTCTTCAGAACCGGGGGTTGAGAGTATATCTAAAACCTTGCCAGCCCCAGACTCTCTGCTAAATTGGAGGTGATTCTATCATACACTTCTGGAGGTTGTCGCAAGAACAATATAACTACCACAGAGGTGCTCCCAACATGACAGTATGAATAGTTGCAAAGCCAGCCTGATAGCATGTAATCCTTTCTGTACTTTGATTCTTTTTTAAGCAAAAATTGCCCTTTTTAGACTTCAAAGTGCTCGTGAACTTGTCAGCAGCCAGAACAGGTGTTTTAACGCCTCAATTAACAGAGAATAAAGATTCCTGTGCTAACGGGTGCTAGCAATGGAGACCAAACCAGCTCTGGACTCTGGTGTTAGACGTGTGTTTCCATTTTTCCCCTGGACACCAGGACATGCAGCACCAAATCCAGTGCCCAGGGAGGGTATTGTGTGAGGCAGAGTGGGAACCAAGGAGAAGGAAGCATAGCCTCCACATCTTTTCACTGAGGATAATCTTACTGGGGCCAAGGAGGTTTCACCTCTTTACATATTCTGTTCTCTGAGGAACATGTCTTCAGTTTACTCTTCTGGAAAATGCTTCTGAATTCATTTTACATGAAGTCAGAGCCCCCCAAAGCCACACGATTAAATCTTATCAGTTAAACTGGTGGCCCAATTAGCTTCTCACGTTGGTGTCCAACCCTCCATATTTATAAAGACTTTCGTTGACAGTTGACCCAATGTTTATTATGCCACTGTGTCCTTTAGGATAACTCCTACACAAGAAAATAATTTTCTAAAAATGTGTAGGAAGCATTTTGCCCTGAAGGAGCTGGTAAACTTTTCCCTTTCTGGTCAACAGGATCTATATAACTAACCTGGTTTTCTTTTTGTCCCTGCTGCCATCAAGCACAGACCAAATCTGGAGGCCAGTGAGACCAACCACCTTAGCCACTGTCTTTCTTTCAACAGCCTAGATTTTCTGCTTACGTTTGTTAACTTTATCATACAAGGTGGTTTGCAATAAGGGGCCTCCCTCCTTAGTAGAAAGAGGCAGGCCAAAAACCAAGAGGAAGCAAACATTTTCCCCTAGTAACTCCACCATTTACATCTTGCTTCCTCCCAGAAGCATTCCCCAATCACCCAGTCCGCAGAGATCTCTCCTGCCTCTAATGCCAGTGGTCCCACAGCCTTCCACCCAATGCTCTCAAATGCATCCTCTCACCTGTCTGTAGCTCTCCTCCTCCTAACTACAGCTAAGCTAAGACTCAGAGCTGCTGGGGGCCTTCAGTACCTCCCAGGTAATCTCCTCACAGTCACACAAAGAACTCAAAGAGGAGCGGTTGCTTCAGTGAGAGCACCCATAAGTAACGCAGGACTTCCCTGAGAAATTCCATCACACCGCCCCCCAGCTCTCAGTCCAGGACTGTAGCTCATTTACTGAAACTTTAAACAGCACATAATGCCGTGGTGAGGGCAATCCTGCGAATGCTTTTAGAAGATTACTCACCAGCACTGACTAGCTATTTCTGTCTTATTCCCAAGATCAGAACCGAGGTGCTTCTATACTTAAATACAAAGAGGGTAACTGACATTTCAGATTCGAATGAAGCAGTGTGCCTTTAAAGAGATGGTGCTATCCTTAAAGAGCCAGCTGCCTTGCTGGCTCCCCAGGAGCTCAGGTGCTCCCCAAGGTTTCCCCAAGGTCAGAGCTAGACAATGCCTCAGTGGCGCTATGCTTTCCCAGCCCTAGACCACCATGGAGAAATCAGAGCCATCTGGCTGGCTCTCCTGACACACGGTCTCCCAGCCTCTACACCCCTCAGTGTAATGCGCTCCATATGCACATGACCTGCAGTCAGTTCCCTTTCAAAGCAGAACAGCTCATGACATATTCAAACAATGACCCCACATGCCACTCACTTGTCATCTGCTGACACTGCCCTGTTCCCCTGCATGTGTCAAACAGCAGGGATGCTCAAAGCAGAGCAAAGGCCAGAGACAGCACTGTGCCCCAATGCCGAGAGGGAAGAGTTTGGAAAGTCACACTCAAAGTTACCTTTAAATAACAGGATTTGGTGTGTAATTTCAAATAACATGTGGGCGGCATGACAGGTTTAGCTCTCAAAAGGCAGGAGCTTCGAAAAAGGACAAAACCTGCAAGTGGGAGTTCATAGCATTATTATTAATCATGGCCCAGAGAGAGAAACCACTTACCCATCCAATGACTACTGAACTGATAAACAGAATGTGTTATAACCAATATAATGAAATATTCTCAGTCACAGGAGAGACCTGAGCTCTTTTGACTCATGCTACAACAGGTCAGACCTAAGTCATAATACACTGAGTGAAAGAAGCCAGACGCAAAAGGCCACATAGTGCATGATTCCATTCATACAAAATATCCAGAATATGGGAGACCCATGGAGAGAAAAGTAGACTAGATGTGAGAGTTCTTTTAAGAGGGATGAAAATGTTCTATAAATTGATTGAAATGATAGCTGCCAATTCTGTAAATATATTAAAACCTGCTGAACTGTGTATTTTAAACAGGTGAATTGTATGACAAGTTAATTGCACTTCAGTAAGCTTATCATTAACAGGTCACAAGATAGGAGGGCTCAGATTAAGTGACACTGGCTAATAATGTTGGAATGTGTTCCCCAACAGTTCATGTACTGGCAATTTAATCCCCAAATATGTAAATGCTATTCAGAGGTGCAACTTAGGGAAATAATCAATATTAGTGAGGTCTTGAGGGTGGGGCCCCCATCACGGTATTAGTGGCTTTATAAGAAGAGGAAGAGAGAGCTGAGCTAGCACACCTGCTGTCTAGCCATCTGAGACCATCTGCCATGTTATGGTGCAAAAGAAGGCCCCTCCAAATGTTAATCAGATGCCAATGCCATGAAGTTTGGACTTCCCAGCTTCTAGCATCGTGACCCAAATAAGCCTCTATCTTTAATAAACTAACATCTCAGGTATTTTGTTATAGCAACAGAAAATGCACTAAAGTACTAGCCTAGACTTTGTACCTGTAGAAATAGGCTTCCTAGAATCCCATAATACTCAGCACAGGTCTCACTACAAGATCTGCAAACCCTTGTCCTTCACTGTAGAACTGAACCTCATTGTAGAATTAGGCAATGTCCATTTCTTCCCACACATCTCGATGTCTTACTGGTAACAGCCACTGTCCTCTTTTCCTTGGAAGCTTTCTCCCACATCCCCTCCATACCTTGTGAGTTCTAATACTCTCCTCATGGTCATTTCATCATAGTGCAACCTTGCTCAAGAAATCACACCTGACTCCCCTCAAAAATCCCTTCAGCTTGAGCCATCAGGTACACAACTTCCACAATCTGTAGATGAAGAGACAGAGAAGCCTGATGATGTGAAGTGACTCACCCCAGGACACAGCTTCAAAAGTCTTTCAGTCAATAAATAATTTTTTGAGTATCTACTACAGTCCAAAAAGTGTCCTAGGCCCAGGGGATACAGAGGTAGAAAAAATGAAGTCCCTATCCTCATGGAGCTTACAGAGTTTACGCTCTAACAGAGGAAAGGAAGAAATAAGCAAACACATATGTATCATTGTTAAGTGATGAGGTGGAGGGGACTAATATTTTCAATATGGTCATCAGCAAAGACCTCTGAGATCAGTTGAGATTTCTGCAAAGACCTGAAATATGTGAGGAAGTGAGCCAGCTGAGCATCTCAAGGAAGACTTTTCCAACCAGAGTTCTAACAAATACTAAGATTCGGAGGTAGCGGCAAGCTAGGACTATTGTACTTGTTTAAATTCTGTATTGGAAGCTCTTCCCACAGTGTCCATTGCTGATTTCTTAATGACCCTGGCATTTAAAGTCCTGCCCAATAGCAGATAATAATAAGAATAGCAGCAATAATGTTTATAGAGCATTTAGTATATGCTAATTCTGAGTACTTTTCATGTATTAACTCATTTAATATTCACTCTAACCCTGTGAGGTATGGACTATAAAAACTAAGGCACAGAGAAGTTAGGTCATTTGTCCAAAGATTGTCAAGCTCCTAAGTGTGCAACCAGGACACCCAGTTAGGCAATTTGGCTCCAGCCCTGTCCCCTGGGCAGCTACCTATCCAGTCACTGTTCTTAATATGAAACCTTCCCAGCTTACACCCTTGACCTTCCCTGCACAGGGCGCCTTCTCTCCCATTCTTAGCACAGCTTGGTGATTCTTTTAACCCTTGTTCATTTGACACTTCACAGTGCAGCATTCCTTCCATTCACTGACATGTCCACCTCTGATCCCACCCGCTGATCCATCCATCTGAGCACCCCACCTCATCCTTGAGGGTAGCCTTTTTCACCACCATGCATCTCCATCTGGGCCTCCCTTATGTCTGGGCCTGCCTTCGTTATATTCCCTGCCATCCTGGGTTGTCTAATTCTTCTCATTTCCACAGAAATGAAATAATTCCAGTTCAAGGATGGGAATGTAGAGTCAGCCCTCGGTATCTGTGAGTTTCACATCAGTGATTCAACCAAACAAGGATCAAAATTATTTTTAAAAAATTCTTCCTCTGTACTAAATACCTGCAGCATTTTCTTGTCATTATTTCCTGCACAATACACCACTACTGATACTGCACTAGGTACCACTGGGAATCTAGAGTATTAAACTATATGGGAGAATATGCATAGATTATGTGCAAATACCACACCATAAGAGACTTGAGCATTCTTGGATTTTGGTACCCTTGGGGTGTCCTGAAACCAATCCCCTGTGGACACCAAGGAATGCCTGTCAACAAAGTTCGCAATAATGAAATGGCTTATTTAACTGAACTGCAATAAATCTCCCAACCCCCACTTTTATTTGTTTTTAAGAGTTTTATTGAGGGATACTAAACACACAGTGAATTAAAGATATATATATATATATATATATATATATATATATATATATATAGTTTTTTTTTTTTTGGTGGCACCAGGGATTGAACTCATGACCTTGCACTTGCCAGGCAGGCGCTTAGGCCACTGAGCTAAATCCCCAGCCCAAATTAAAGATATTTAAAGAGCAAACTTTGATAAGTCTTGGTATACATCTATATCTGAGACTCTCACCAAAAACCAGTTTATGAACATAGCCTTCAGGCCCAAAAGTTTCTTTTAGGGCTTGATCATCTCTCACTCCTGCCCCTTCCACACAACCTCTATCTTGCAGAAACCACTGAATCACTACAAAGTCATTTTTGTATAAATGGAATCATAATACTCTGCCTCTTTTTTGGTCTGGATTGTTGCATTCAGTATAATCATGTTGAGATCCATATACCGATTCTTCAGTAGTATCCCATTGTATGGATACCACTCGTTTATCCATTCTTTCCTGATGGACATTTGAATTGTTTTCAGTTTAGAGCACTCTTCCATGTGAATAGACAAAGGTAGACATAGAAATTGCCCAATTCTGCATATGAGATAATTCCCAGAAAGGCAAGTGTTTTGGAGACATTTTTTTGTAAGTCAGCCTGGCTGAGTACTGAGGTTCTAAAAGGAGAAGCTTATTCCTGCCTCCTATTTATCTTGGGCATATAGCTAGTCTTGGAATGGCTAGGTCACTAGTAAATTCATGTTTAACTTTTTAGGAAACTGACAAAATGATTTCCAAAAAGATTGTTCAATTATTGCTACTCTAAGTGTGAAACTTTGCGCTTTCTCATCCTCTTCAGGCTATACCAGAATTTCCTGTCCAACAAGACCACTAGAGCATGAGGGTGGGAGCCCTTAATCCTCTCCTTCCTGTCTGCTGCCTTGTCTGGTGTTTGGAGACATGCTTCTCTGCAGTCCAAGAACCTAGAAAATAGGGTGATCACCCGCCAACAAGCAAATGTTTATCTCTGTCTTGGTTTGACTCATTCCCATCGGTCTCACCAAGAACAGGAGTTAGTATCATGTTTTAAGAATTCTGTAGCCACCCCTCCCTGTGGTCATCTATACAATCCTCAGTGGCTCACTGTGTGTCTAGTCAACGCCCAGAAGCCAGTGGTTCCAAGCTAATTAGCCGCACCTCCTTATTATTGTCAGCAGTGGGGGGTTCAAAGTCTCCTCTGATCCTCCCAACACAGAATGTACGCTCCATCCACCACCTCCTCCTCAGAGGCTCCCAGTGCCACCCACTCCAGTCACCTTCAGAAGTGTTGATCCAGGCCCCAGAATGCTCCCTGTTCTGGACTCAAGAGAGAAATGCTCTCTGAGCCAGATCTCCTGCACTCAGTGTCCCGGCATTGCACTGGGCAGCAAGTTGTGAATGAGCTCCTGTTAGCATGTAGATAATATAGTACCAGGCTAAGAAGAAAAGAAAGTTAAAGGGAGTATAAAATGCTGTCCGCATATGACATCAGGAACAAGACATGGCGACAACTGAAACATCACTAAATGACCTAATAATTGTCATAAGAAATCTGAGCTATATCTACTGAGGATCTGGCAACACTAGGAAGGCAAAGATGAGGAACAGGACACCGATAAGCATTCTTGAAACAACAGCAGCCATGAGTGATCCCTGAAGAATGAAGCGCCATCTCTTGGGCAGCTTCAGCTCACTATGACATTTAACACCACCTCTGACTTATTGTTGAACTTATTTTGTGCTTAGGCTAGGCAACCTAATTCACCAAAAGACACTTCCCTCCTTGTCCTGGGCTGCAGTAATATACCTGCATTTACTGAGCATCAGTGTATGCCAAGCAACAGGACAGTCAAAAGAGGCTCTGTTGCTCAGTGGGTCCTCCTGTCCCAAGGAAGATAAGGACAAAGCCACAGCCCACTGTAGCATATGGGTCTGGTGCCCTGATAGAATTCCATGGATTGTCACAAAGGGAAGCAAAGTAGGACTGTTATCCCCATCTCTAGGGGTCTAGAAGACTGAGTAGGAGGTTGCCCTGGGCTGAAATGAGGCAACTATACAGCACACACCCCTCACCTCTAGACCTTCCTTGACAGGGCCTGGCCAGATGACTCTCAGCAATCTCAACACTGAACTCCTGGTAGAAAACCCCCTGAACCCCTTCATAACCCAGTCTCTGTCCAGAAAAGTCCCACCCTCCTGGCAGCCTCACACCTCAGTCCTCACCCAGCTTGACGTTGGCAGCCTTGCCTAGCACAGCATTGGGGGCCATATGGCAGCACAGCTGACGCTGTGTGACGCAGGATGGCTTGGCTTTGCAGTACACGTCAGCCCCAGCCACGGGTACACCATGGCATTTAAACTGCAGCAAGGGACCTTTGATTTGGATGGGCGGCTAAATTAGAAGTCAGTAACATGTTCAAAACACCTACATGAGGGATGAGCAGGAGGGTAGGGCTGCCAGAGGGTGTGGAGGGGGAACAGTAGCACATCAGTATTTATTTATCATCCTCCTGGCAAGAAACCAGGCCACCCAAGTGGACTAGGTGTGCACGCTTTCAAGCCCAGAGCTCGAAGAAATATTTTCTAACCATAGAGCCTCAAAAAAGGCTGAATTTGTTGCAGAGAGAAAGGGAGAAACAGGTGGAGAATAAGACAAACACATACCCCAAACACTATACAACAGCTACAATCAATAGTCCTAAAAGCCAGGACCTCCTTTCCTACCTCCATAACCGTATCCTAACATGTGCACACTCTCACAGTCAGACAACTCACCCATCTAGAAATCACACCCGGCCTCCCTGCCTGTCCAAATCAAAGCAAACAGAATAAAGTAAAAGCAGCTAAGCAGGCAGTAGAACTGTCCCCGGGTTCCTGCACCTGAATTACCTAATTCAAAACCTGCTACTTTTGATGCATTTCATCAGCCCTGCATCACGAGCAGCATCTACCCCCCAGCCCACATCAGACACCACATCCCAGCCCTCAAAAAGAAAAATTTGAAGAAGAGATGCCAATAATACATGCACATAGTCTTGTTTGTCTCTTAATTCAACTGGAAAGACTTCTTGGAACAACTAGGATAATCTGAATATGGATTCAGTACTAGATGATACAAACTATTGGAGTTGTTAGCTATGGTCATGGTTTTGTGGTTATGCAAGAAAATGTCCTTTTTTCAAAGAGATGTAGTCGGAAATATTTGGGAGGGGAATGTTGGGATGTCTGGACTGGCTTTACCATACTTCTGCAGGAAAATAAGAAGCAAAAATGTTAAAAATCTAGATGATGGTTAGATGGGAGCTCATTGTTGTACCCTTCCTATTTTTATAGCTGTGAGCATTTGAGTAAGAAAGTTTTGTTTTTTTAGTTTTATTTTTTGTTAAAGCTCCAGGCAGGGAAGGAAAAACACTACCAGCATATCAGCCAAGGAGAAGAAGGTAGCAGACTGCAAAGGCAAGGTCTGCAAATGCAACACACAAAGCAACAATTCAAACAGGCTGGGTGGACCTCAAGGAGGGTCTCAGGACATCTTGAATTACAGTCTACCATAAAATGAATAGACATAATTATCACCCTATGTCAAGAAAATACAGTTATTCTCTCTGAATATTAGAATACCAGTGTATAAATTTTACATAAAATCATGGCCTTTAAGAAGGCTTTAGTTTCATTTCAGTTTACTACTGAAAGGGATGTGAAGTTCTCTGTAAAACTGGTGTGGGGCTATCCAAGTGTGGTTCCTGTACCAGTGCTTCAGCATCACCTAGGAACTTGTTAGAAATGCAAATGTCAGTTAGGCATGGTGCCACACTCTTGTAATCCCAACACTCTAGGTGGCTGAGACAGGAGGATAACAAGTTCAAGCCCAGCCTGGCAACCTGGTGACTTATCGAAACCCCATCTCAAATAAAAAAACAAAAAAGACTGGGAATGTAGGTGAGTGTGAAGATCCTGGGTTCAATCCCCCAACATAACAACAACAACAACGACAACGACAACAACAAAAAGACAAATGTCAGGCTCTGCCCCAGGTCTCTGCAGTTTAAACTTCAGGGTTGGTGGGACAAGGTAGTCCATTTTAACCAGCCTTTCAGTGACTTGGAGACTCCTTGTCCTGTGATGCTAGGTGACCCAGACATTACTTGGGCACATGTCACACACACAACAGAGGTACACATGTGCCCATATGGTGCTCAGATAAACTCAGCCCTTTGCCTTTGCCTTGACCAGGGAAGCTGGCAGAGGAAGAGACAAACTGACAGTCCCAGTTATATGTGTGTGCCCTAAAAATGCCCCCATCAACCCAGACGACCCTCCTCCTAAACCTATCCTCTGGGAACCCTCATAAACACCAGAGGCCCCATCTGCAGTTCAAAGGATGCAAACTGTCTTACAACCAATGGGATTTTAATAGCTTACATAAGCCACTAAGCCCAGCTCCTCAGCAAACCCCACCAAGGGCTCTCACTCAGCTGGCAGGCAGCGTTTGCAGGCACACTGCGGTGGGGGAGGGACCTGGGTCAGGGTGACTTGACCGCCTGCCTGCATGGTACAGAAGATAATATGCCTGCAGGTGCGGGAGAAAGGAGAGGAGGGAAGGACGTGCAGAAAAGCAAGTTCTCACTTCTGTTTTTAATTCCTAAAATTACAGAACGTTCTGGCTGAATAATGAAGATCACTGAGACCAGCTCCAGATTTATAGATGGGAAAACAGCCTCAAAGAGATAAAGTGATTGTCCTAATATCACACAACCAGTGAGAGCACAGGAGAAAGAAAATTCAGCAGCCTTGGACCCCAGACTCAGGGTGCAACATTAAACCTGGGAGGGTGCATTTGGGGGCACTGTGGTGGGAGCAAGCATGAGAGGAAGGCAACTTAATCCAGAGTTAAGGGAAGAGACCCTGAAGCCAGATGGCTTGGGTTTAGAATTCAGCTCCTCGAAGCGTTGTGGCTTTGAATAAATTAACTTCTCTGTATCTTGGTTTTCTGTTCTGTAAAATGGGGATAATTGTGTCTGCCTCACCACAGGAATAACATTAAATCTGAGTGATGGAGATGAATATTTACCATATAACAGCCATTCAATAAACGTCAGCTATTACCTAGGATATTAACTTGTTTTCATATGTATAGTGGTTTTCAAAAATGTAGCTTGGAGCCGGGGGTGGTGGCTCACGCCTGTAATCCCAGCACTTGCGAGGCTGAGACTGGAGGATCATTATGAGTTTGAGACCAGCCTGGGCTACAAAGTGAGCTCAAGGCCATCCTGAACAGCTTAGGGAGACCCTGTCTCAAAAACACAAGGGTCAAGGATCTACCTCAGTGGCCTAAGCGCCTACCTGGCAAGCGTGAGGTCATGAGTTCAATCCCCAGTGCTACAAAAAAAAAAAAAAGTAGCTTGGGTAATATTTTCAAGTCAGTTATATTCACAAGGGATGAATTAATCAAATTCTGTCTAACCAACCTTATACTCAATGCTGTGGCAGATCCACAGGCCGTCCTTTGGAGCCCTGACTTCTCAAATTTGATTAGAGAAGCCAGAGTTATACACAGGAACTGTCTAGAAACCAAATTAGTAGCTGATGCCAAGTGATGATCACACACACACACACACACACACACACGCACTGACATGCTTAGCACTCTGGGTCAATGGTGGATAGCATTTGAACTCAATAAATAATATTAAAACTTTCCCTATGAAGGGCACTGTGCTAGGCATAAATGGGAGTGTGTAGAGATTAAAAAGACACGGTCCTGTCCTCAAGGAATTTGCATCTAGTTGGGAAAGCAGGTGTATGAAATGGTCTTAATAGGATGATTTGTCAGAATAACGACAGTATATCGAATGACTGACAGATGTCACCCACAAAAACATGTTTATTATCTCATTAACATTATTGAGTAGGGGGCATCATCTCAGTCATCTACTATGTCTTATAAGACTCAAAACAACCCTATGGTGCTCATACTACTACGATGGATGAAAAACCCAAGTCAAAAGTGAGCAGAGCTTTGTCTACAGTGAAGACTGTGAAGTCACTGCCAACAGGTGAAAGAGTGTGAACAAAGGCCAAGGGGTTGGAAGGGCCACAGGGCCTACAGAGCCACAGTGGGGAACAGATGACAGGGAGTGGACTGGGGGACAGGATGGGAGAAGAATCCGTCCTTACTCTAGGGAATGAAGGCTCCTGAGCTGAAGATACAATGACAATACTCAGCCTTGGATGGGAGGCAGGAAGGGGGCCTCCATGATTGTTCCTATGAATGATGCGGGGTCCAGTCTAACTTCTGCGTGCAAATGCTCATCACACACGCAGTACTAAAGCACACAGGGTAACGCCCATTGACTGCCTCACTAAATCCTCAGAGCAACCCCACAGTCACAGACACTACTATATTCCCATCTCACGGAGGAAGCAAATTGAGGTAAAGAAATGTTAAATAACTTGCTCAAGACCAAAAGCAAGGAACTTTATAGCACTTCACTTACTACTCCCAACAACCTTGAAGTTCAAAGATGGCACATAACTTGCCTAGGCACTCATCCCTCTCAGTCTCTCTGACTCCAAAGCTGTCCCTATCCAGGCACTCAGCTCCCAAGGCTCCACAGTAGCACAATGGTTCTGCAAATTCCAATTTGGAGAAGAGGAACCATGGGTGGTAAAATTAACCATTCACACCAAGGCCACATATGACACGATCCCATCTATGTGAAATACCCAGAGTCAGTGAAGCCTTGGAAACCAAAAGTGATTTATGTTTCAGGGGCTGGGGAAGGGAGGAACGGGGAATGGTTGTTCAGGGTTTACTTTTGGGGTGATGAAAATATTCAGGAACCAAAAAACAGTGAGAGTTGTAAAACACATTATGAATATACTGTGACTAGTGGTGTATTTTATGTGTATTTCACCAATATTTTAAGAAAAAAAAAAACCCAACAGAGAAGAACAAGTCTTTGGGTTAGGGACAAGGGAGCTGTGGAAGATGATACATTATTCACCACTTAAGAGCTGAGGAAATCAGCCTCACTGAAAGAATTTAGGCTGTAAGCAATTAAGACCTCCTTTAATGCCAAATACATGTTCTCCCAAGAAAAGGCCTTTTCCTTTTAATACAATTCTTGACCCCAACAAAAATCTCTGGAAGAATGCTGCATGGGAAGGTAAAAGACATTTATACTGACCTCCTATCAGCTTACATCCTGTCTTCCTGCAGCCCTGGTAATGAAGAAGTAGTTTCGCACAGCCTTGAAGGGTAAAGACTTTGGAAACAAACTAGGAGCAGGTTGGAGTCTGGATTCCATCATCTACCACTTGTGCGACTGGGGAATGACTGCGCCTTGCTGAGAACAGTGCCTACACTCCATAGCACTTTTACAAAAAATTAATTAAGACCATGTTCATAAAGTACTTCTTATTCAGTGCTCATTATGTGTGCTATAATTTTAAAACTACAAATGCACAGTGGATGAATGCCATTCTCTGTTGAGTGGAATCCCTCTTTGAGGCTGTGAAGCCTAGTTTTATTGGACATTTTTCTGAGATTCTGGCTGTGCCCAGTGAGCACGGCATCCCATGAGCTGTAAGCCATGTGCCAAGGACGTGCACGTGATTTGGCTAAACTGAGGCCAGAACAAACCTGGTCCAAAGATCACATCTCAGAGCCATGGTGTTTGTAGCACATCCTTCCTAAGTGTGATCTGCTCAGCCCAATGTTGACTTTGCCTAGCACACAACACAGTGGGAAGGGAAGATGGCTAGAAGCACATTAAAATCCTTTTCCTGTCCGCTTGAGAGCCTGCACTGCACAGTTGACATGGTTTTCAAAGGTACAACATCTGTCACTACTCTCCAATTGTGTCTGCTGCCCAATCCAGTGCCCAAGGAGGCTGCTGCTTTAGGCTGGGCACTTGTCTTTTCTTCCCTCTGTACCCAGCCTGCCTGCACTGCACCCCCAGACTTCCTGTTAATCAAACTCAGTGAAGGAATGGTTCTGAGAAGACCTAAGCTCAAAACAGAGAAGCAGAGATGATGAATTGAAAAGCCAGAGGCTTTGTTCTCCCCATGCAGACTGAGGAAAGGACTAGCAAGTATCTGAGTCATGCTGAGGCCCATACTTGGAGAAAGGTGGCATACTGCTGAGTCAGGAACACTGGCAGTGGTCTGCTTGCAAGGCACAGGGATATGTTGAATGAATGTCAGCTAAGAAGAGTGATGAACAGCATATGTGTGAAACTCGCTCACGCTCTCTCACGCAGTCTGTGGGGGTGGGGGAGGCAAGGTGGAGAGTCAGACAGGCTTGACTTCACACTCTATTTCTGCCACTTACTAGGCGAGGGGACCTACTTGATTTCTCTGAGTCTTAGGTCCTTCATCTGTGAAGTGGAAGTGACAGCATATATCTTACAGGGTTTTGTAAGTTTTGCAGGAGACAAGGCATAGAAAATGCCTGCCATATATCCAGAGATCAGAAGTATTTTTTCAGATAGGTGTGGTGGTGCATACTAGTAATCCCAGCTCACAGAAGGCTGAAGCAGTAAGATCGCCACAAGTTCAAGGCCAACATGGGCTACATCATGAGTTTAAGGTCAGCCTGAACTACATAGAACGATCGAACAAACACACAAACAAAAATACTCTTTCAAATTTTCTGCCAGTGAGAATTTCAGGAGCTTCCAGCATACATCCCTATAACACTTGACCAGTGGTTATCAATGAGTTCCTTATCCAAAAGTAGCTACTTGTTGCAGATCATATATCTGATAAGGGGTTACTATCCAGAATATACAAAGAACTCCTGCAACTCAACAACAACAAAACCCAGTTTTAAAAATGGGCAAAAGTTTTGAAAGACATTTCTCTAAACAAGACATACGAAAGGCCAGTAAGTAGATGAAAAGATGCCAAACATCACTAATTGTTACAGAAATGCAAATGGGGCTACTATCAAATAAATAAAATAACAGGCATTGATAAGGATTTAGAGAAATTGAAACCCATTTACACTGTTGATAGAAATGTAAAGCCGCTATGGAAAACAGTTCAACAGTTCCTTAAATTCAAAAATAAAATTACTACATGACCAGCAATTTCATTTTTTGGTATAAAACTCAAAGGATTGGAAACAAGATCTTGAAAAAATATTTATATGCCCATGTTCACAATAGCCAAAATATAGACATGGCCAAAGCATCCATTCATGGAAAACCAATACGTGATATATACATACACAGTGGGATACTGTGAAACTTTTAAAAAGGAGGGAATTCTGACATGTGGTAAACCATGGATGAACCCTGAGGATGTTCTGTGAAGCGAAATAGACTAGTCACAAAAAAGCAAACACTGTACGGTTCCATTCATACACTACATGCCTATGCTGGTCAATTGATAGGGACAGAAAATAGAAGAGTAAGAGAAGGAGGAAATGAAGAGTTAGTGTTTAAGGAGTGTATTAGTCAGCTTTCTGTCACTGTAATAAAATACCTGTGGAAATTAACTTGGAAAGAGAAATGGCTTATTTTGGCTCACAGGTCAGAAAGTTCCAGTGAAGATCAGGCAGCTGCATCACGTTAGCCCTCTGGTGGGTGTACTAGGCGGCCATGCAGGGAGTACCTGGCAGAGCACACTGTTTGCCTCACAGCCAGGAAGTAACAAAGAGAAAGAGACCAAGTCCAGGGTTCCACAATCCCCACTAACACCACACCTCCAGTGACCTAAGGACCCCCTAACTCAGCCCAACCTTCTAAAGATTCCCCCCACCACTCAACGGCGCCACCCTGGGGACCAAGCCTGTACCACAAGGACGTTTCCAAACTATGTGGCAAGAGGTGTGAAACTTCAGATTTGCCGATAATAAGAGTTCCAAATGTTGGATACAGAATCATACAAGTATACGGAATACCGAACTGTACGCTTCAGACAGTTACAATAGTAAAGTTTATATTATGGGAATCTTACCACATTTTTTTAACATTTGCCAAAAAAACAAAAATCCAGGTGTTTCACGCTTAGCACAGAAAATGAGGAACAAATGTCTAGGCATCAAGGGGTTACAGCCTCTGAAGAAATGAGATGAGCACTGCAAAAAGAGGCCAGGTGAACCCCAAAGGAGGTTAGCACTGGAAAAATCAGAGAAGTGCATCATCAGTGCAACTGCATGGTGGTGACGATGGTGAAAGAACCCTGCAGGAGGCAAAGGGACTGACCCCTGAAAGGTGGAAGCACCTGCAAGGGTCTGGGGAACAGAGCGGGAAACCCCAGGGCTGGAACCAGGAGAGGAGGCATAAAGGAAAGAATGCAGAGGCACACTCAGATGGTGAGGAAGCCAGTCTCTTTGGAGAGAAGCACGTGTGGCCAATCATTTGAGTAGATAGGACAGATACATGTCAAGAGGGTTTCAATAAAGGCTGGGTAGAATGTCCCTGTGATGCTATGGAAAAGGGACATAACATAATGCCTTGCACTGACACAGCCCCACCCTCGCCTTTGTCCTGGTACAAACCAGCCTGATGCACAGCTCTGTGAGGCACAGAGTCGGGAGCACCTCACCCATTACACACATCTCATACACCACAGAGCTGGGACTGCATCCATGCCTGACTCCACACATACAGCTACAAACCTTTCATTTTCTGACTCTTCATTCTGCAATTATTTACCCACTAAGGGCCAGGCACCATTCTTGACCCTGAGGATGGGAAAGATTGTGGAGGAAGCAGATATCTGGAGGAAAACCAAGTGTTCAGCTTGGGACAGGTGCAGTGACGAAAGCCTGGCAGGGACCCAGACAGTTGGACATCCACATCCAGTTCGTTGGAAAGGTGTGGACAGAAGTAAGCAATGAAGAATCATCATCCGGGGGGGGGATCTAACGCCCCGGGACTGGTGATAGCTGGAAACCAGCCTTACAAATATGAATAATAGCTGAAAGAAAGGAAGAAATGAGGGGAGAGAAAAGAGCGTCTCAGAAAGCAGACAGGCATGCGTAGGACTGCTGGCTAATTCCCTTCCATTCTACTGTCTGGTTTCTTTTAGCTATCACTTGTGGGCACGTGATAATCAACATACTAATTTATAAATGAGAAAAAAAAATCTTAGTATGGTAAAAGTCCACTGGCTTGTAAGTCCATCAATAATGAGCTCCTAGACCATCCATTTAGGTTAGTGCAACGGTTCAGGGTTAGAGAGAATTGAAATACAGTGAAAGAAATCAGATGCCAAATCAACTGAAATACAGAGATTGGAACCTTGATGTTGTTCTGGTTTCCCCATCTCCCCACTGTTCAGATACAAGAGATATTCTTAGAGGCTCTCCACCAGTGTTATCCGTGTCCCTGGTCTCCCTGGGAAACACACTCAAAAGGCTCACCAGGGTCCAACTCTCTATCTCCCAGGCAGCCCATTACCACCAGACACAAAATTAACCACGTATTAGCAAGATGAGAATTTTTTAAATATCCTAACCAGCTCCAGTCAGGGGCAGTTATCTGTGCTGACCATATACACAGAAAAGGCAAAGCCTCCACATGTTTCTGTTGCACAGCTTTGTGACTCACACCGCCAGGTCCAGAGCTCAGGTGCCACAGGGCACAGTGAATGATGTGAGCGGGACACAGGGAAGAAGAGTGCTTTTGAACAGGGATAAGAAAGAGGAACAAGCAGAACAGATGGGAAAAGACAGCTCCCCAAACCTGGGGCTCCAGCCAGGGCTCTGGGGAGTTGTGGGAACAGCAAGGTGGGTCTGTCAGAGCCCAAGGAGAAGAAGGAGGCATCTGTGTCCTAGGCCCTATCCCCCAGGCCCTTGCCGCCACCACCTGCCTCTATCAGTGCAGAAAGGAGGAAGACACACCGAGTGGAATGGTTCCCAGGACCCTTAAAACAGACAGCGACAATCACAACATGTGACTGATATCAGAGTTCCCAGAAAACAGGCTTCCCTGCAAACCTTGCCACCCCACCCCTCCACAGCACCCCACACCATTGCCTAAAATTCTACTTGGAGCAATTTTCTGCTTTCATTAAACCAGAGGACATCTTGGAAGCACCTGGAATACTTCGGAAAACATGGATTCTAGGGCACCTTGTGCGGCTCATAAATGAGAATCACCAGCATTAAAAAACCAGGTCAGTGCATTTTCAAAACTATGCCATGTGATTCCGATGTGTGGCCAGAATGGAGAGGAAAACACTGTCTTCTCTAGGAAAAAATTTTTGGAAAGCGATCCTTGCAAACTGCACTTGGTACACAATCCAAACAATAATTACACCATTGATGAAGAGGGTCCCAGTCCTAGGCCGTGTGCTTCACAACTATATTCCCTGTCATTACTCACAATAATCATCGAGGTTGGTATCATTCCCATTTTACAGACCAAGAATCTAAACTCAGAAACATCAAGCAGTAGCCCAAAGTTGTTCAGCTTGTGATCGTTCAGGATTTGAACCCAGGGCCAGCTGCCTCTTTCCTATATGTCATTTTTGTTAGATGCATTACCTCGAAGGAAAAAAAAATCCACAATTCACTTAGCTCTCAGGGTCAGGCTCCTTCCCGTAGGTCTGGGCCTCCACGCCCTTCACCAGACCCAGGAATGAGGTCATTCTGGCACTCGGGCATCTCAGATCAGGCCAGCTTCCTCTGTCTAGGGCTCAAGAGCTAACAGAACATCTGTAGGGACCAGAGCCGGAATCAAGGTCTCTGTGGAGTCTGCTAATGTGGACGTGTTGGCTCAAACTTCTGGGACTAAACACAGTCTGAAAAGCCTCCTGCTTGAGGCAGGGTTTTGAAAGCAGCAGTGGGGTGGGAATACCCACGCCCACAATGCGGATGTGAGGAAAAAGTAAACGTACACAGATGTGGCTGGGCTGGGCGGGGCGGGAGCTGAAAGATAAACCAGAGTTGGCTCCGTGGGAAGGGATGAGCTAACTTCCCACATCAGCTCCTGGTTCCCGTCTCCGCAGCAACTTCAAAGGCAGAAAAGCGTCGGACTAGCTTCGAAGGCTCCTGGAACTCTGTCAGTGAGGGGCAGGAGTAGCAAGGAAGAAAAAGACTTTCAGCAAGTCCCTCTTTCAACTTTATCAAGGTATAACAGATTAAAAACTGCATATATATATATATAATATATATATACTGTAAATTTTCTTGAGTTGGGGAGACACCAGGAACTGGACCTATGGCCTTTCCACTGAGCTACAGCCCCAGACCTTTTTTTTTTTAAAGAAAAAAAATAAAATTTCAAAACAAGATAATTAGAAGGTAACAATGATTAATGCATTGCGTGTTGATGTCTTTAAATTAGTTACTCAGAGCACAAGATACCAGTATTTAATTGTATAAACAATATTAGCACAAACCTTTCTTTTCAATGAACTAAACCTTTTTTTATTTTGAGACAGGGACATAATAAATTATTAAATTGCCCAGGTTGGGTTCAAATTTTCAGTCCTCCTGCATCAGCCTCCCAGTGGGCTGGGATTATAGGCATGCACCATGACACTCCAGTTACTCTTTGATGTTTCGATATATGTATAAATTATGAAATGATTACCACTAGCAAGCTAACAGATGCCCCTTGCCTAGTGACTTTTTTAGTGGTGAGAATACTTAAGATCTATTATCTTAGGAAACTTCAAGTGTGTATTATTATTATCACCATGCTGCATATGAGGTCTCCAGAATTATTCATCTTATAAACTGCAAGTTTATACCTCTTACCAATATCTCCCCTTTGCTCCAACTCCCCAAGCTCTGAAAACCATCATTCTACTCTCTGACTCTAGGCCATGACTTCTTTAGATTCCACATGTAACAGAGATAATACAGAATTTATTTTTCTGTGACTGGGTTATTTCACTTTGCATAATATTCTTCAAGTTCATCCTTATTGTAACAAATGGTAAGACTTCCTTTTATAAGGCCAAATAATACTCCACTGTAAATATACACCAGATTTTCTTTATCCAGTCATCTACTAACAGACCCTTGGGTTGCTTCCATATGTAGTTACTGTGAATCATGTTGCAAGGCACATGCACACAGATGTTTCAAGATAGGGATCTCATTACTTTTGCTGGATTACACAGTGGTTGTATTTTTAATTTTTTTGAGAAACTTCCACACTACTTTCCATAATGACCATAACAATTCACATTCTTACCAACCATGTTTAAGGGTTTCCGTTTCTCTACATTTGCCAACATAAGAAAACTGTATTTTCTTATGACTTTTTAATACTTGCCATCCTAATAGGTATAAGTGATGCCTGGCTGTGGTTTTAATTTGTATTTTGCTGATTAGTGAAGTTGATCATATTTTCAGATATCTGTTGACCATTAGTATATCTTCTTTGGAAAAATATCTATTCAGGTCCTTTGCCCTTTTATAAACTGATTTGGAGGTAGTTCAGTCTGCAGGGTGGTTTTGGATTTTGGTTTGCTATTGAGTTGTATGAACTCCCTATATATTTTTAATATTAGCTGCTTGTTGAATATATGGATTACAAATATTTTTTCCCATTATGCAGGTTACCCTTTCATTCAAAGGCTATCTCTGCTCTGTAGCCTTTTGGTTTGATGTAATTCCACTTGTTTATTGTTACTTTTGTTGTCTGTGCTTTTAGCAGTATATGAAAACATTCCTGAGAAGGAGGTAGAGCGTACTGGGAAGCAGGAAGATTGAAAGCCCTCCACAATCTCATCTTAGTCCATTTTTCTGACATCTTTCAGGCACAGGATGTGCATTCCAGTGCCCTCACAGACCAAGCAGAATGCAAGCGTGCAGGGGGCCTCAGTCTTCTTTACATGGGAGACCCTTGGCACCCATGGCCTCCTGCTAGCCCTTTCTAAGCCCACTGAGAGGGCTCTGCTGGCCTGTTGAGCTTCTCCAGGCACAGTGGCGCTCACGCTGGCAGCCCTCCCGGTAATCCTGCACAAGCTGCATCAGCATCCAGCTACCTCTTGAACCTGCCCTTCCGAGACCACAGCCCACAGCCTGTCAGCAACACTGGCCAGCCCGGGCACCGGCCCAAAACGTGAGTGCACACACCATCTGCATCTGCTGCGCTGAGCCAGCATGGTCTTGGGGCTGATCAGTGGGGCCTGGCTGGCGGACAGGCCTTGCTCGACCAGGACTCTGCTGGCTTCACCCAGGGGAGACTCCTCCCTATCTGCCCAAGTCAGGCTCCACTCTACTGGGCGATTCGCCCTAGGAAGGCCCTGGTATTCATCCACAGTTGGACCGAGACCCTGTCTAACTCCCTACAACAGACGGGGTGCTTTGTGCAACTTTAAAGCCAGAAAGTGTCAGATCTGTGTATGCTGGAAGCAAACTATAAACAACCACAAGGAAACGTTTCTCAGAAGCTTATGCAGCTAGAGGGTCGGCCCACTTCCAGTGCATATTCAAGCCGAGTTTCTAGCTCATGGAAAATGTCCTCCATTGCTACCCATCTAACAGTCTACCCAGGCTCCTGGCGCTTAGCTTAGCAGCCCACTCGCCTCACCAGTGACTCCTTCCCAGGCACAGTTGGAAGCTGTCACACTAGTCATTGCTGACACCAGTACCTTAACGCCTAACTCCAGCCCCCTCCCTCACTGTTAGCTTTAGCAACTGGTGAGCAACGTGGTTTTTTTGTTTGCAGGAAGGCCACTTTAGAAAAAATAAAATTACTTGTAATTCATATATTTTTGATCAAGTGTTTTAAATCAGACAATGTTTATGTATAACTGAAAATATTTATTACTTCCCTGTCAGTAAAGACATTCACTGAGCAGAAGACGACTAACATTTCACAAGCTACTGTGTAATTTGTGTATTACACAGGATTCCCTTGTAATGCTGTGCTGCAGAACAACTATGATTTGAGATGAAACCAGATAGAATTATAGTTGGGTGGGAGGAGATCGAAGCATGGGGTGGGGGGAGAAGTAAATAATCAGACCTGAACGAAAAAGCAAAATGCCCAGATCATGGTCAGATAAAATATAAAGACCTGAGGAAGAGTCTGGAAGGATGGGGCATACAGAGACTGGCCTGAGCTAGATGCATTGGCACCTGCCTATAACCAACACTCTGGGAGGTTGAGGCAGGACTGCAAGCAAGTTCAAATCCATCCTGGGCAACGTAAGCAACTTATCAAGACTCTGCCTCAAAATAAAACAAAAAAAGAGCTAGGGATGTAGATCAGGGCAAAGGTCTGGATTCATTCCCCAGTACCAAAGATCAACAACAACAACAAAAACAAAAAAGAAAAAAAGAAAAAAAAAAAGGAGGAGGAGGAAGAGGAAAATGAGAGGGAGAAAAGAAAAAGGAAGAAAAAAATGAAAAGAAGCTAGAATGAAAAAGACTGAAAAGATCGTCTCCTGGAGCCACATCTGGCTGTATGAGGCGGACTTGAAATGGTGGGGGAAGGGAGGGAGCATCTGTGTTTGTCCTATGGAACAGGCAGGGTGGCCAGGAAGGAGGAGCAAGCAGGGGAGGAGTAAGGAGAAGCATGAACGCCAGACTCTCCCATTCTCCTCCCCACCTCTTGGCTGGCTGGAAGCATTGTTCTCACAGCACTATCTTGGTAGAACCCCCGCTACTTCCTCTCGAACGCTTATTTCTCTGATTCTGCAACCCCACACTATACCTAAGCCCTCTGCCTCAATCCTGCCTCCTACATTTCCCAGGAACCCTCTACCCCTGACCCAGCCTGAGAGAGGAGACCTGGGGTACAGTTTCCCTGCTCTAATTGGTAGGTGGTGGCATCAGAAGGGCTGCTGATCTACTCGGCTCAGGGAAGTGGAGTCAATTATTCCCAAATGATTCTAATACTTTGTGGTTTCTTACTCTTGATATTAGATTATGGTGGTCTCTCAAAGCGACTCATGTCCCCACAGCCTATAGCTGTGATGCTTTTCAAGATGAAAATGCCACTGTGACTCAGGCCTGAACAGGATATAAAGGCTGTTTTCACAGAGGTAGTTTGCAGACTATAAAATGCACCCATTGTATTGTAGTGTTTCACAGATTCTGACAAATGCACACAGTCCTGTAACCACCACTACATCAAGATATAAAACAGAATATTGCCTCAAAAATTCCTGTTTCCTTTGGCCTCATTCCCCACCCTATCCTGGCACTGATCTCTCTTCCAACCTAGAGTTCCAGAATATCACAGACATAGGATTGTACAGCGTACAGCCTTTGATCCTGTCTTCTTTCACCTCCTAATACTTCTGAGATCAATACTGGTTTTTAAAGAAGATGGGAAGAACAGAGCTTAAAGGAACTGGGTGGGCATTAGCTGTGTCCTCAAGATAGGCCATTAAAGAGTTCTGAGGATGGAAGTAGAAGCCACAAAGGTACACGCCCCCATCTTAGCCACTAAAATGGGTTCACACCTAGACACGAAAAGACATTAATTGTACGAGAGCAATATAAGGTAATTAAAAGAACATGATCTGTAGTCAGAGGACACTTTAGTCTGTTGTGTGATCCTGGACAAATCACTTCACCTTTCTGAGCTTATATTTTTCTCCTCAGTCCAAAAAGGTCAATCAATCAAAGCCCTGTGTGCCCCTGGTCACAGTGATGGATGCAAAGATGGAGCTTTCTAGTGATTTCTGCTGAGGCCATCAGGAAAGTCACCCTTCTCTTGTCATTCTATGGGTTCCAAAAACATTGAGCTGATTTTAAGCCTGCAGCTGTTTGTGGCCATTTCTGCCACCACTTGGGAAGATTTTTGTCTGAGTATATAGCCAACCAGGAGACAGCAATCTAGAGAGACCAAGATAGCAATGTGATGTTATCACAGGAACACACTGAGCCAACTTTGCTTCCATCCATCCTTGGACCACTACATGAACCAATGAAGTTTCTTACTTTGCTTCATAAAAAATACCACAAGAATAATCTACTACGTAGAGGTGTTGCAAAATCAAAGACTAACACTTGTGATGCAGATCCATAAATAACAGATTTGCTGGATGTGGTGGTGTACACTTGCAATCCTAGCAGTCGGGAGGCTGAGGCAGGAGGATCACCACAAGTTCAAGATCAACCTGGGCCACATAGTGAGTTCAAGGTCACCCTGAATGGCATAGTGACACTCTGTCTCAAATAAATAAACAAACAAACAACAGATATGTGACATGAAGTTCCATCTATTTCAATCTCTAGAAACATGATTCCCAATTCTGTGCCTTTAAGAGCTATTATATCTTTTGTTACTTGTGTTGGTGTTGGTGGTGTTGCTCTTGGGACAAGGTCTTATAGTGTTGCTCAGACTGATCTTGAACTCATGGGCTCAAGTGATCCTCCTGTCTCAGTCTCCTGAGTAGCTGAGACTACAGTGCCACTGTGCCCAGGCTCTCTATTTACAATCTCTCATGCCAGGAATCAAACCTAGGGCCTTGCCCATGCCAGGCAAGTGACAGTGATCATATCTTAATTTCCAATAATTCCAAGTCCAAAGGCACATATGCCACCTACAACAACCACACATCTACAATTTATTAGCATCAGTTAGGCCTCACAGAAACACCCTGATGCTCCCAAGACATTCAAATTCACTGCAACACAATCATGACTGAGAACAATGTACCAGACTACAGTCTGTGATTCTGCAAGGATTAACAAGGTATTACCTCTTTTGCAAAGGCAATTTAAAATAAAGAGGAAACACAGCTGGCAAGACAAATCAGCAAAAATTCCTTGAAGACATGTACTTGAGAATGGATGGGAGTGCAGCAGTGGAAAGGAAGAAGAGCACTTAGGGGTAGGCAAGGCACAAGTAAAGACACAGAAAAGGAATTACACAGTTTACTCAGAAGGCAGCAAACAGGCTCTGGGGGTGTACACAAGCTCTACAGGTGTAAAGAAATTAAGTCAGACTGAGTAAATACTTTAAAAGACTGTAGTTGCTAGGCAAGAAGGCATTATTTAATTCTAAAGGAAAGAGAAAACCCTGGAAGATTTAGGCAGGAAAATAACATAATTAAAACTTTGTTAATTAATGATTTTAATTAACATAATTAAAGCTATAAATCTTGTAATAGCTGTAGGATGAAGCTGGGGGCGGGAGAGATTGGCAGCAGGAAAGCCAGTTAAGAGGAAATTCCCCAAGTCCAACCACAAGGTTATGATACCTGCAGTTGAGTTGTGGAAAACAGGCTACTACATTCTTCAGGGTGCAACAGACAGGACCTGGAAGGAGGTACCAGGACACAGGGGGAAAGGATGGCCCAAAGGGGTCCAACCAGGAAGACAAGGAGAATAAGCAGGAAGACAAGTTCAGGTTAGGGTGGAGGACAAATCCAGTCCCCAAATTACTGAATCTGGAGTGCTGGGGTGAAGTCCAGGCTGAGATGCCCAAGAAGCATTTGAAAATGCATAGAACTTAGCAGATGTGTGAATGCCAGGACCCAGGCAGAGGTGTGGCAGAGCTGTGGGCAAAGAAGGCTCTGCAAATAGAGCAAGAAAGAGGGTGGTGGGGCCAGGCATGATGGCACACACTTGAGGTCCCAGTTACTTGGGTGGCTGAGGCAGGAGGATCACACATCCAGCCTGGACGAGTTAGTGCGACTCTGTCTCAAAATTAAAAAATAAAAAGCAATGAAGGTGTAGTTCAGCAAGTTCACTCTCTGGGCTCCGTCCCCAGTACAACCAAAGAGGATGGTGGGACAACCAGGGCAGAGTAGCAGAATATGTGGTTGAACTTGATGCCTTCAACCCTGACATTAGGTATGTTACAGCTCCAGGGGAGACGGGCCCAGTAATGACAGCTGCCTGGGAATATCTCCATGTCAGGGGCATCAGGAGATGCCAGTGAAAGAGGTGGTAGGAGAGCCAAGCGTGCTCTGGCAGGGAGCTGTGAGTGGGAGCCCAGACCCTCGGGCAAATCCACCCCCACTCTGGGTCTCCTGCCATGTGAATGGGGCCATCGCTTCCAGCCCAGCTCCCCAGGCGCCCGCTTGGAGCCTGGCCAGGTAATGTATGTCTGAGATTTCTGAAGACCAGCACAACGTGTTCTGGGACTGCAGGCAGGCGGGAGGCGGGTGGCAGGAGGAGTGACCGAGAGTTCCTGATTTATCGCAGAGAGAGAAAGCTCAAGCAACCAGCAGCCTGTGAGCCAGCCAAGACGTGGGCCAGGGGTAATTCATGCTCCTCGCTCAGCGCTCACCCACCTCCCCATCAGGATTTCATATGGAAGACAGCTGCGTGGGAGGAGCATTTGGTCTCTGCTTGGCAAGGCTGGAAGAACCGCACTCCCCTGGGGAGGGAGGTCCCACCCCCGCGCCGAGCTGCAGGAGGTGAAGCCCTGGCGGTACCCAAAAGAGGTGGGCACATTGGTATTAGGAGTGGCGGCTGTCCACGTCCCTGAAGGTGGCAGCTTGTCTTCAGAATGACCAGGCCCCTCTTCTCTCTGCTTCATCAGCCCCTAATCCCTCTCACTTCTCAAGAGCCTGGGGAGGGGGTGTGCACAGGACTGGCACCCCCACCCCGTATAGTTGCCCCTGATCACTGTGGGCCTTTACTGCTTAAGTCCCTAAGGTCAGAGAATCTAGTCCCCACTAGTTTATTCTTTCCCCCAGAATGTCCTCACAACTTCTGGAGGGTACTCCGGAAAAGAGAGTGAGTGAAAAGAGACATGGCCACCTCTGTCCTCAGAAATGTGACTGAGGACAGCCCCCTAGATAACCACAACAGCTGGCAGGAAGGAGCTGTCAAGTAACTGGAAAGAAAGGCTGTGCCAAAGAAGTCAAAGCGAGGGGCAGACTCCAGAGCAAGGGAGTTCAGGAAGGCTTCCCAAAGGAAGTGGCCTCTCTGGGGCTCACTGGCCTCAGACTGATTTCTTCCTGTGCCTCTCTGGCACTGGCACGTGACAGCACTTTGCACAGCCCACAAAGCCACTGAAGAAAAAGACTTAGGCAATGTGATCTAGTACCAGGCCCAGACCTGCTCCCCAACTCCCTACTATCCCACAACAGTCATTCTGACCTTGGGCAAGCAACTCAGTCTCCCTCCATTTCCCATCCATGAAATAGGACTGAGAGTGGGTACGCCAAGTGGATACGGTAAAGAATAAAAGGAGGGATCTACAGAAAGATGTGGCACAGTGCCCAGCACACAAGAAGTTGGTATTAATCCCCCCCCCGACACACACACACACAAACCTCAAGAATGGAAGCTTGGGCCTTTACAGTCTCACCTGCTGCCCAGTGCCTGCCAGGTGCGGTCCCATGTGGAGGGCCTGGCCTGCCTTCCCATCTGTTCCCATGCACATCTTCAGACAAAATGCTCATGTTCTGAGGGCTACTTTCTCTTTCGTCCTCCAGTGTCATTGCTTTTCTGCCATATCCCATCTCCTCTGTACCCCCTTCCCTTCCCACCAATCTGTTAAGCACCAACAGGTATGTGCGAACCTCTCTGCAGCCCCTTTCTCGGCAGCCTTTGCAGAGAGGTCATCACCTCTCCACAGTAACCAAAGCTAACACGTGGGAGAGCTGAAGTCAAACTCACAGTCTACAACCTCACTCCCAAACTGGACCACCTCACCTGCCTTACAGCTTCTGCACCTGCTCTTTATTGCAACTAGATAGTTCTGAGATATTCGTTCGATTGGAAGTGACATTCCCTAAGTACTCTGCACCAGGAGCTCACTGCTGGACTTAGCGATGCCAGTCTGTAGTGGTGGGAGACACAGAGGACAGCCTTGCCAGAAACGCCAGCCAGGCAGGGCAGTAAATGACCATACACAGCATGCAACCACCTGGGATCCTGAGGGATCCAGAGGATCTGCCTGTAACTCAGCCCGTCTCCACCAGATGCTGACCTGGCCCAGTAATTGAGCAGGAGATCTGCACATAGCTTTGCTGGGGACCACCCCCTATACTCAGCACCTAGGGAAGGAGGGACAGGAGCACAACTGAGTAGAGGGAAGAGTCAGGCTATGATAAAGTCACAGCAAGGGTCCCAGCCAATCCTCAGTGAGCCCCGCAGCTGGATGCCTATGCAGCACTGTCTTACATTTGGACCTTCTAACTCCCCATAAACAGGGCTTCCAATGTGGCTATAAGCAGGAAGGGACAGGGCCTTGGGCTCTCTTCAGCTGGGGCAGCTCTTCTGGGGTGGAGAACCTGGGTAAGCTGTCCATGCAGGGGAGTGCGTGCTCCGGGCCTGTGGGGGAACTGTGCATCAGAGAATGCACCCCCGCATTCTCTGCACTCAGGCTCAGGGATGTCCTGACACATGCTAGAGGTTCAGCCTTTCAAAGCCCTGCTGCTCCAGGAAGGCTGTACACAGAGTCTGGGTCTTCTTGTCCCTTCTGGATTGCTTGTCAATGGCACTTCTCTCATTGACATTGGCTAACGTCCAGCACTCAAGTCCCATGACACAGGCAACCCCACACCAACACAGCAACCCCAGCCAACACAAAGAGCATACTGCTGGCCTGGACCGCCACCATCGTGTAAAAGGAGGCTTAACCACAATCTCAGAGTTGAATGTTTTTCACTGGCTGCACTTACTAGCATTCCACCTGAATGACCTAAACTATGTGCTTTTGAACCACTTCATAGTCACCCACCCAGGCACACTGTGCCATATGCCGTTCAATGTGTAGACAAAGTAGGAAGTGACCCCCTGTGCTTGAGAAGGCTTGGCAGAGCAGCTAAGGTCCCCAGGGAAACATGTGACACAGGCTCAAGGGGAAGTCATGGCTCTGAAGAAGAGGGATCAGCAGGCCCAGTAGACTTGTGGTACAGCAGAGCAGAGAAAAAGCCAGGGGCCCCAGAAGAGTCATGCTGGAATCCAGCCTCTCTGTGCCCTGAACTCTTCCTACCACCTGACTTCACGAAAGAGAAGCTGTTATCTGAGTGGCAAAAAGGCTGAGTCCTGAACAGTAAGAGGGGGAGAAAGGGTGTTTCAGGTCAGACCTCTTCAAGTCTTTACTCAAGTCTCCGCCTTTCAAAGAGCCAGTGTGACCAGCCTATGTAACACCGCAAGCTGCCCACCCGCACCACCATTCACCCTGCCTGCCTGGTAGTTTTCCTTTTTCCTTGGCTTTTATCATTTATTCACACACTGCATCATTTATTATTTATCACATTTATTCTTTACCTGTCTTCCCTGGCTAAAATACAAGCTCCATGAAGATAGGGATCCTGTCTGTTTTCTGTGTTGGTGTGTCCCAATTTCCTAGAATGATGGCTAGAACATAGTAACCCCCATAAATACTTGTTGAGTGAATGAGGAAATAACAGCTAATATTTGTTGAGCACTTTCCTAGGTACCAGTGTGATCAGCACCTTCACCCTAATGGAGCCCCTGGTCATTTGGCCTGGCACTTCCTCTACCAGTTCGGGAAGAAGAAGAACTCCTAAAGCTAAGTCAGAGGAACTATGCACCATTCCTCAGAGCCACATCCCAGCCCTGGCTTGTTTTTTTATAAATAAATTCACTCTTTTTTATTGTTCATGGCTGCTTCTGCAATCAGTGGTAGAGTTGAGTTGCTTTGTCAGAGACTACATAGCCCACAAAGCCAGAAATATTTACTTTCTGACCCTATGAAAGTAGCCAACCCCTGATCTAGGAAAACCATAAATTATAATGAAGTAGCTTCTCTCCTATTCAACTACAATTGTACGTTATGTACCATCACTGGGAGAACCAAGAAAACATTCATGTCATTTTTGTTGTTGCTGATGTTCTAGGGTCCAGATGAGGACTCCTATTTGAGACAAATAGCCAAAGAGGCAGATAAGCAAACAAACAGGAAAATACCGAATTCTGTGTGAGGTGCTGACTACAGGAAACACAGGCAAGATACTACAGAAATGCATAGAAAGCTGCACGTAGCAGCCTGGAAAGCTTCCCGGAGGAAGTGACATCTAAGATATTATTGTTATCATATCTGCCCAAAACAAGCTATTTGTAAAACATACAACAATATACACTGACTTGAAATCTTTTTTTTTCCCCTCAAAGAGATAAGATACCAATACTTAAATAAAATGGGCAATGACCAATTATATTGTCTCTGAATATTTAGTAATCTCCTGGCTACATAAAGCTATCTTATAAGTTGATACCAACACATGAAGAGCCTCAACATACCCAACATATCCTTAATATTACCAACCTGGTAGATGCACTTATAATGGCCTTTAGGGATCACCTATAGAGAAACCCAAGTCCTTGAGATCTCTCTGTCTTCAGTGTCTCCATGTGGTACCCTTTGCTTGCCCTGGGATGCCCAGAGATTGTAGATTCTGTCCTCCCCTGACTCAGCCAAGCTCTCATAAATTTCACTGACACTGATATTCAAATAACAGGTAAGACAGTGTGGCCCTTCTCTAGGACATCTGTGTTTTATCCTAGTCAGAACAAGGAGTAAGTTACAGGAGAGACTTTCTAAAGGGGAAATTTCAAGGACACTGGCAGACTGCAGAAAAGGCATCCAAGGGAAGGAGAAGGTCATCCCCAAAGCCTAATTTGTATCACAGATGACAGCATGCAGAAACTTAAATATCCAGCAGTTCAAGACCTTGATTTTTAGAAGTAGGTCTTCCACTTAGTAATGACATATTCGTGACCAAGACACTCAGTCAGTCTCTCTTTCTGATCCCTAAAATGAATGTAAGCACTAAAGAAGGAAATTTAACTTGTCCGATTCCTGTACAGCACATGAAAAATCCCCAGACAAATGTTTATTCCTCTTATATTTCTCCATCTCCCACCTCTCTGGGCATCTCTCTCAGGCCAAACATTTATGCATCAAGCTTGCAAGAGCTATAGGACTGATGATCTGAAAGATTCGACAGAAAAATCAGAGGGAACGAGGCTCCTCTTTCTAAGAGAATGTTCTTACCTCCAGAGGCTGAACTGTGAAAGGCAGGTAATGTCTTTAGCAAGTAGCCTTCATTTTTACAGGACAGGAAAACATGTGACAGTGCATCCCTTACTTAAGTCATACTTCACTATCTTAACACTGCCAGTAAAAACATCTTCCTCTCTAAAAACAAAGGCAAGTACTAACTGATTGCAGAAATCAACTGGCCCTAAAACTCCACTTTTTACCAGTCCCCAAACTCTCCACAGTGCCTGCCTTCTGCCAAAAAGTGTTCTCTCTGGTTAGAAAATGTCCATCATTTTGCTACTTCCACACTCCCATTTCTTTCATCTCAAAATTTCAGTTAACCCCCTCCATGTGATCTTTCACACTGTTGGAATGTGGTTACCTTTACCTTTTAGGTAAACCCAAGGAATATCATTTTCATGTTCCATGAATGTAAGAATTTATTTCAAAAGAATTTTTTTTTTTTTTACAAATAACAGCTCTCTGTCTCCCAAGTTAAAGCACACACACAAATTTTGTTTGTTATTATTACTGTGTTGTTTATGGAAACTTTCTTGGAAGAAGTTTCTTATCAGAGATGGAAAAGAAACTAGTAGCTCTTGGAAGTTTAAAAAGTTGTACTCTGTTAAGATGCAAAGGGCTCTGCTTTTCTTATGTGTGATTTCCCATTTGTCTTCCTCTTTTCTAACCCAAGATTAACTAAAGGACTCAAAGCATCTTTTATAGCTATAAAATTATGACCCTATACTGTATACTTTTTTAAAAATGACAATGTGCCCATGATCTCCACATTGATCTATTTCTCTTGTAAAACTCTAGACAGGTCTAGGACCTGGGCTACTCCAGGTAGATGGGTTCTTACGCCACTGCCAAGTTTGTTCCCCTTAGGGGTGAGGTGAAACTAGAAGTTCTCCCTAATGGAAGGCCAGAGCATCTGCACTGTAGCCTGGTCAGAGTCAGTATGCAGGCTTATCAATGAGACTGACAGTGCACCTTGGGCTATTTTCCACTCAAACTTGAAAAATAAGCCCTAGGAAGAATGAAGCCTCTGCACAGCCCCAAATGAAAAACGGCTGCATTTCTGAGTATACAGGTGCCTTCAACACTGCATGTAACTTTGCATAAGCCAGGAGTCAATGATCATAGCCTCACAGGGTCTGAGTAGTGTCCCAGGCCACTACTTGGGAAGGAAAGAAGGAAAACAGAAAAAAAGAACAAAAGGAAGACATACATATCCATATGGCAGAGGCTGCAGGTAGGGGCCCCTCAGCTGCCTGAGTGTCAGCTTTACATTTGTTCCCATTATAGTAACAGGATCCTTCTCTTTGATGATAAACACAACGCAACTGTCTTAGTTACTTTTTTCTCATTGCTGGGACAAAATACCTGACGCCCAACCTGAAGAAAGGAAAGGTTTATTTCCTGCAGTTTTTGGAGGTTTCAGTCCATACTTAGCTGGCTCCAAGGCAGGGTGGCATGGCTGAGGGGCAGCCGTTTGTGGTGGCCACAAGCGACAAGAGGAAACAGGGCAAAAGAAGGGGGAAGAACACACTTTCTTCCCTCCCTTATATTGTATGCTGGTTCTGCCCCTGGGCAGGTGCAGCACTCACATCTCCAATCCTAGCTGGACAATGAACCAATCACAAACGGCATGACTGCATGAGGCTTGGGAGGCTACCTAGACACAAACCTTAACAGCAACTGACTTCTGATAAGAGAGTATGTGTTGAGTTGTGTTGCGGGTGAGTTTCCTGGAGCCTTCCATCTACTTTCTCCCCACTCTAACTTTCTGTCTCTCATAAGCCTGGGCAAAGATGAGCTACATTGTGCCTTCCACTGCCCTGACTACCTGAATTAACCAAACAAGGACTCCTGGCATAAGCAATGTGCGAACAGCTCCTTTAAATCTTAAGAGTGAGGAATGCAAACCTCTGAATAATATTTTGCAGTGCCTTCTTTGAACTCAAGGCACCTGAATCATTAGGAAGCTGTCAGGGACCATGGATTATAAACTGAATCTCAGGGAGGTCCAAGGTCATCCTTGTCCTGTCCTTTGAGCTAGACTGGACTGAGGAAACTCCCTAGTAACCTGCCATCCCTCCCCACTATCCCCATTATCATAAAGATTCTTCTTAACAAAAGACTACCACTGCTCTCTGAGTCACCCTAAAATCCCCTCACCATTTTCCTAAATCAATGAATGTTGAGGTTCCAGGTGCCTCATGGCCTTTTGTTCCCATGAACAACTGGTCATCCTGTTCCCCGCTGCATCACCATTTTGTCCCTTGGTTTTTCTTTTCACAGTTAACACCTTTCAGGAGATAGAGGTCCGCTGCCTGGGTCCCTGGTAGGATGCCATGGTACGACTCCTACCTTTGCAAGTAGAGAAACACCTGGTGGGTCAGGGAAGAAGTAAAACCAGAGAAAGCCTTTCTTGGACAATATAGTGCAGCATGGCCAATTAGGAGCTAGAACTGTGGAGTTACCATGCATGGAGCTCAAATCTCAGTACCATTACCTTCAACATCTAAACACATTACTCAACCTCTCTAACCTTAAAGAAGGGATGCTGATAGGACTTCCCTCATACATTTGCTATGAAAAATATCTGAAAGAGTGCATAAAAAGCACTCAGCATGAAGCCTTAAGAAAGGGTAGCTGAGAAACCTCAGCTGGAATGCTGGCGGGTGTGGGGATGAACTGGGGAAGAGGGAACTCAGAGTCACACAATTTGAGTTTGCAGTTCCCATTTGTAAAACGAAGGACTTACAATGAAGAGTCCTTCCAGCTCAAACATTCTAGAAGTCTGTGACTAAGATGTAAAGATTTAAAAATGTCACATGGGCATCAGAGCTATACTATAAAGTGACACCCAGTAGCACATTCACCACCATCCAAGGAAGCCACACACACAACAGGATTTAAATGACAAGTGTCTGTCCAGGCGCGGGAGAGCTGGGGGTGTTGCTGCCAGGGAAGGGATGATTAAACACAAGTATCACTGCTTACATTACTATTTTTTGGTCTACTGGACCAGCCTCCAGGAACATTTTGGGCTGCCTAGGTATTGGTCAAGGAATTAAGGTCTTTAAAAAAATTTTTTTTTGTCCAAAATCAAGAGGGAGATTTCTCCTTCCCCTAATCTTCACTTTTGTCCTCTGAAGCCAAAGCCAACCGTGCCTTTAATTTATGTAGAATAGCTTCTTGCCCATTGTCTTATTCCCTGGATGAGATACAAAGGGTTTTCTGAAAAAATACGAAGTCACGCTGTAAAAACAGTACATTTAAACAGAGAGCAGGGCTTGGTGTTCAGGTAACACATCATCTCCCTCTGCCTCGCGGAGGTAAGCTTTAGCTTCCTGCTTGGTTTCTCAGAATTCTGGTGGAGCATGAAAATATATGCCCCAAATGCGGAGCCAGGAAACAGAAACCAATGCAATTCAACAGAACTCAGTGTCATCAGGGCTCAAATGATAGCCAGAACATCTGAGTGGCGGGGCAAATGTTGCACGAGAGATTTACGAGAGCTTGGTCAAACCCTCTAAGCTACCTGGAATGCCCTCCCTTACAGTCCAAATCCTGTTATCCTGGGAGATTTCAAACCCCTGTCCTCCTAGAAGACCATATTATAGCGCAGCACCCACCGGAGATACTCACACAACTCAAGGGTACCGGGTGGATATTCAGAGCGTTCTATTACTGCTCCTTTCTTAGCCTCAACACACATTTTCATGAAAGGGCTTTCAGAGAATCTTACGCTACCTCTTGTATCACCTTGCACTTGGCTTATGCTGAATAAATAACTGGGGCCTAAATAGATAAGTACACCGTTCTTGTTGACACATAGTTTTCTTCTCAGAAGACTGCACCATTTGTCTAGTAAAGATTAACTATATCCAGTCATATAAATTAATTGCAGCGTGGAGAGATAAGAGCCTACACTATGACATGCGTCCAAGTAGACATCTTTACTTAGAAAATTTTCTCAACTAATGGCAGTCTATTAACATAACTGAGCATGGTGGCCCACACCCATAATCCTCCAACTCAGGAGGGTGAGGCAGGAGGATCCCTGTGAGTTCAAGGTCAGTTCAGGCTACATAATGAGTTCAAGGCCACTATGAACTACACAGCTAGACCCTGTCAAAAACCAAAATGAATAAAAATAAATGCTAAGGCCAAATCTCTTAACTAAATAGAGCTCGAGAATAGAAAGTCTTTATATCCTTTTTTAATCCTATTTCCCAAGGGAAAAGGGAGGCCCAGGAAGGTTAAAAGTTTTGCCCAAGATCACCCAGCTAACAAGCAGCAAAGTCAGATTTGGCATCCAGGTCTAATTCCCTTTCCCCACCCTAGAGCCACCCTCGAAGTCTCTCTATGTCACCTAGACAAACAGGAAGACTGATGAACAAGGTAACAGTGTCAGAGGCCAAAGCCTCCCAGGACATAACTGATTCCTTAAATCAGAAGTATTTTCATAAGAAAAATATATCCTTAGAATCAAAACTATATAGCTAAGATTCCAGCACACTGTCCAGAATGCAAAGCCAGGCAATAATAACTGGAGATTCCTGACTGGTTAAATTGCTCAAAAACAAGAACTAAAAGAAGGGTCTCCTAAAAGAACAGGCCATGTCATCATAGCATGAAGAAATTAACAGAGCATGTGTTGGAATGTTAAACCCAAAACCAGCGAGCTGTCCTGAGTAGCAGAAAACCCACTGTGGGCAGAAGTGAATGCTGAATCATGACCATCCACAGAGCAAACTGGTTAGGAGAAGGAACAGTACCTTCCCCACAAACAGCTCCAAGCGGGACTCACTTAGCAGAGCGCCTTGAAGCCCAGAAGCACAGCTGCACTGGAAATTAACACTTAAACCTCAGGCCCTGGAAGACTCCTGAGGCTCATTACAGGCCCCCTCTAATTACTACCCTGGAAACACATGCAAACTGGAGCCTGGCACTCACAGGGGCCTCTCTTTCCCCGCTGCATTTTTCAACGGGGAGGGTTCACAGCATTTTCCACCAAGAATCTCTAGGGGCAGAATAACCACACATGTAAACCATGTGGACTAAAACCTCTGAGAGGCAGAAGTTGCCTCTCCTACTGTCTCTCCCACCATCAGAAAATGGAGAATAAATGCTCTCACCTTATCGTCTAACTACAGTGCATGCCTGAGTTTCCTTGAAGACAGCCATGAGCTGTTTCTGTTACACAGACATGGTGGCATTAAGAACTTCAAATGGGTCAGGTGTGGTGGCACACGTCTGTAATCCCAGCACTCGGGAGGTTGAGGCAGGAGGATGGTTGCAAGTTCAAGACCAGCCTGGGCTACTAAGTGAGCTCAAGGCCAGCCTGAACTGCATAGCAAGACCCTATCTCAAAAAGCCAAAAAAAGAACTCCAAATGGGTGAAGGATAAATCTGTCGCTGCTCCAACTCACACTGGGCTCAATCTGATCAGTACACCAGACTCAGGGAGTCTGACCACAAGATGGTGCGAGGAAGTGAATGGATAGCAGACCATTTCTTCTTCTCATTTCCCATGGAAGCTCCACCAAGACCAAATTCATCATCCTCTTCTGCTTAGGCTTAAATTTGACAGTGGTTTGCAAAATGTGTTCGTGGGACCCTTGTAGGAGATACCAGGAGGTAGAGTCTCTGAGACTTTTTGCATTAGTTTGCAAGGTCAAAATTATTCTCATAATAACACATTTTTTTGTCTCTTTCACTCTTAACAGCATAAATATGTGATATGGCAATGGACTAAAAGCAAAGCCAATATAAAAATCCAACTGACTGGCTGGGCGTGGTGGCTCACGCCTGAAATCCCAGCACTCAGGAGACTGAGACAGGCGGATCGTTGTGAGTTCGATACCAGCCTGGGCTACAAAGTGAGCTCAAGGCCAGCCTGAACGGCATAGTGAGACCCTGTCTCAAAAACAGGGCTGGGGATCTAGCTCAGCGGTCTAAGCGCCTGCCCAGCAAGCGCAAGGTCATGAGTTCAATCCCCGGTGCCACAAAAAAAAAAAAAAAAAAATCCAGCTGACTGCTCTTAAGCCAGACATTACAGATATTTGCAAAAAATGCAAAACCATGCCATGATTCTAAGACTTTTGTTTTGGAAAATGTAATTATGTTTTATGAAAATGTACTCTGTGTTAGAATGCAATGAGCTAATTTTTAAATTAATTTTAAAATGTATCTGTTTCATCTTAATGTGCTACACAGAGATAGCCCATATAAACAGTCTCTGCAGTCTTCAATAACTCAAAAAATATTTTTTAAAATTTAAATGTTAATCTTGAGAACCACTAGTTCATAAGAAAAAATGACCCTGATTGATGTGTTCTGAAATTTTGTTGGAGTTTTCTTCTTTTTTTGGACCAGGAATCGAACTCAGGACCTTGTACTTGCTGGACAGGAGCCTGTGCCACTGAGCTACATCCCTAGCCCTTCTTCTTCTTCATTCTTTCTTTTTGTCCTTGAATAAAATGGATGTGAAATAAAAGAAAAAATGATACTCATTCTCTCTCTCCGCACCTCTCTCTCAGGGTCTCACTCTGTAGCCCAGACAGGCCTTGAACTCAGCAATCCTCTTGCCTCTGCCTCCAAGTGTTAAGATAACAGGCATGTGCACCACACCTGCCTCCATGTTTCTTCAGACACTTAACCTGAACCACCTGTTGCTTATCCATTAGACTGCACATCATTGCTGAGGGTCTGATTCAACCCTGTGTGCTCCATCCAACCTTCTGAATGACGCAGCCCCAGCCCTGTATGAATCCCACCTTCTGAACTCCCCTGACAACTGATGCCACTTTGCTTTCATTTTACACAACTCTGTGGCATCCACTGTACTGCTGCTGTCCTGGGTTATGTAACTTCTGTTATTTAACTTTCCCCCTGGGTGTGTCTTGCTTCCCCAAGGTAATCTGGAACTGTGAAAATGGTTCTGAATTCAGCTCTGCCTCGTAACTAGTGGGCTGACTAGGACAAATCAGAAAGTCTCAGTTTCCTTGTTTTTAAATGGCAGATTAAACCAGGTGTGGTGCCACATGTCTATAATCTCAGCACTCAGGAAGCTGAGGCAGGAGGAGCACTGATTTGGAAGCAAGTCTGGGCTACATAATGAGTTCAAGGTCAGCCTAATTTATGCAGCAACACCCTGTCTCAAAAAAAAAAAAAAGTGACAGAGTAGGCAGACTCCTTTTGAAATCCAGGCAATTACCTGCTCTCCCAATACCGTTTACCTGCAGGTTTTTCTGAGAACTAACTGCAAAAACAATCGTGAGCACCAGGCACAGGACACCATACGGGAAGCTGACCAATCTTTCTCCCAAATACACAGCCACGACAGAGAGACAAGCCTCCACTAGCATGAGCAGGGCAATAAATAAATGACACATGAGTCAGAGGGTGGCACTGCTCCCCAGGAGGGTATTTGCAAGTGAGTGGTGGCAAAGAGGGCTACTGGCTTCTTGCGAAGAATTACTGGCGTGTAGCATGCAGGCACATATCTAAGGTTTCATCTACCCAAATGTACAGATTTCTATCTCAGACATGAACTTTATGATCTTGTTATCCAAACGGTTTTATGACGCCTCTGTCTCAGCTGCAGAAAAAGAGTCCCCAGTCCACAGGCCATTCCCAGGTGTTATCAGGAAATCCTCAGATTCCTAGGAGAAAAGCCAGCTCCTCCGGTCTCTCAGATCATTCTCTTACCAGGCAACAGGTTGAAACAACATTGCATCCACTTG
>RJWT010001647.1:0-46310 GCA_004365215.1 Cuniculus paca
CTTCTGTGAGTTCAGTAATCTCTAAAATGGCTCACAGAACTGAAAAAGCACTCTTTGCATACATTTATTGGTTTATTATAAAGCAGTGATGGTGACGCTTTTAGAGACGAGTGTCCAAGCTACAGCCCCAAACCCACTTATGGTAGAGTGCCAGCGCTGCAGTTAAACCTGGATACTGAGGTGTCAGTTCAGAAAGACAACTCCTGCATTAACATCTTCTGTCTAGAAGGAAAACGATACACATGCTGTAGGTTCGCCACCACTGGTACAAAGGGTACAACTTGGAAACAGCCAAATGGAAGAAACGCCAAGGGCAGGGTTCGGAGGAGGGGAGAGTGCAGGCTTTCTGTCCTCTTCCTAGGGCTTCCAGATAGATACCCAACACCTTAGTGTCTTCACCAGCCTGGAAACTCTCCGAGCCCCATTTATCAAGGGGGCCCCATCACCAGACAGCCCCTTAGCATTCAAAAAATAGTCTTTTTAAGCATTTTTAAAACTTTTATTTCTCTTAGTATACACTTACAGTACAAATGATTCATCCTGGGGAATGGTGTGTGCACATAATACAGCTTAATTCTTTTATTTTCCCTTCCCTTCCCCTCCCTCTTCCCTACCCCAATCTCTTGGTCTTCTTCCCCTTTGCAAAAGATCTGTCTCCCTGTTTCCTCTTAACCATTGTTTATTTTGTTCTTATAACTTTGGGTTTCTCATTTAAGAGAAACCATGTGATATTTAAGATTCTGTATCTAATTTATTTAAGTTAATATCATGTTCTCAAGATACATCCATTTTCCTACAAATGGCCCAAATCCATCCTTCTCAGAAGCACTCAGTGTTGTCTAGGCCCTGAGGCTGGAGGGCTGTGGCACATGGCAGTTTCACCACATGTTTCTCTGGCCTCCCACCAGCTGGACCCTGCAGCCGGCTTAGCAGAACTTGGGGCAGAACCAGTCCCTGCCAGAGAAGCCCCTGCAACTGTGGCAGAGCCCTGAGCCAAATGCCTACAATGTCCAGTTTCCCATGCACGCAGCCTGTTGACAGATGGTAAGAAGCTGAGGCTGTGAGAGTGAGTCCCAGTCCAATTTCCCAATCTCTGAGTTGGAGAGTGAAGGCCAAGACTCACAGCAAAGACTGTCGAAAAAACTACCAACCCCATGTCTGCTCTGGAAGCCTTTCCCTTGGTGAGAGATGGCAGCAAAAAGGCAGACATTTAGCAGTGAATTTAGGTATAATAAACATCTTTGCAAGGAGTAGGAAGGTCCAAATATTTGTCCTAGTTTTGTCACTAATTAACTCTTTGACCTTGAGCAAATCATTCAAATGGATAGTTTTTGTTTTCGGTAAATTAAAGAAGAATAGATTTCAGTGATCTTTAAGCTTTAAATTCTAGGTTTTAATATTTTAAAATATTCTTTCAAAACTATACAGTAAGTTTATTCCATTCCCCACCACATGTATGTACAATTTCTGGTGATTTCCTTAAACATGCTTTTGCCAACTTAAAACTGAATTTGTCCCTGGCCCATGAAAAATGACAGAAACTCAACAAATACAGATTTATTGTGACTGCCAGCCTTTTCTGGAATGCAGATTTTTAAATGATCTCTTTTAGTGTCATCTTCTTAGTTCATTTTGTGCTATTCTAACAAAGCCAGAGACTGGGTCATTTATAGAGTAGACATTTATTTCTCCGTAGAACTAGAGGCTGAGAAGTTCAAGGTTGAGGTGCTGGTTTCTGGCAAGGGCCTTTGTACCACATCAGCCTGGTGGGAAGGTAGCAGGACAGGAGAAAGATAGGAAAGAGGAAAGAAGAAAGAGGAAAGAGGAAAGAGAGAGAGAGAGTATGAGAGAGAGAGAGAGAGAGAGAGAGAGAATGAGAATGCAAGTAGAGGGGGGAAAGGAGACTGAATTTGTTCTTTTGTAACAAACCCATTCCTACAGTAATGGCGTTAACCCATTTACCTCTTAATGATCCCGCCTCTTAATACTGTTAGAAGGGCAAATAAATTCCAACAGGAGGTTTATAGGAAAGAAGCATTCAACCAGAGCAGTCATCATTCCAATGACTGTAACTAGGACTAAGAGAAAGAATGATAGTTTTAGTACTTACACAAATTTTTAAAATGTAAATTCAAGGCAGATTTTGAAAAGTGGACTTTGTATTACACTAAAGGAGAATACATAGCCCTTCATGCTTTTTCTCTGTATGTATTTATTGTTCTAAACACTGAGAATAACAACAAACCAAGAAAAAAAAATCTAAATACATCTGCTCATTATCTTGTAAACCTAATCAGAGGAGCTATTTTATTATTTTCTAAATACTTTCAATTCCTTGATTGCTTGAATACATATCTTCACATAATGACAGCTGTAGCATTGGTAACAGATTTTTTTTTCACTAATGTAACAGCAAGATTGTTCATAGATCAGTTTTTACTGTTACAACTAATATGTTATTTTAACATGAGGTTATAGGTAGTCATAAAGAAGAAAATAAATATTAGCTATTATCCTCCTTCTCTAAGGTAGCTCCATTAACATATCTCACAGCCTTTTCTGTATTCTGTACTTACGCAATGACATACTTTAAAAAAAAGTTGGCTTATTTTTTTTGCCAACAGTGTTAGTTAGATTTCTGTCTCTGTAACGAAATACCTGAGAAAATCAAGGAAGGAAAGTGGTAGTTTGGCTCATGGCTTCAGAGTTCTTAGAGCATAGTCGGTTGGCTCTCTTGCTTTTGGGCCTGTGGACAAAGCAGAGCATCCTGACCTAGCAGAGCTGCTCATCTCATCGCCACTGGGAAGTAAAGAGCAAGACAGGAAGAACCTGGAGTCCCATTGTCCCTGCCAAGGACAGTCCCAGTGACCTGACTTCCACCTGGTGCCACCTCCAGAAGATTTCATCACCTTCCCAGATCACCACAGGCTGGTGACGGTTAACACATGAGGCTTTGGGGGGCCAGTTAAGACCCAAGCTGTAGCCAGGCTTGAGTGCCCACTCCCGAAATCCCAGCTACTCAGGAGGCTGAAGTAAAAAGTTCTCAAGTTTGAGGCCAGTCTTGACAGTTTTAGAAATGCCCTGTCTCAAAATGAAATTTTAAAAAGCTTAGGAATGTAGCTGAGTGGTAGAGTACTTGATTACTATGCATGTGGCCCTGGATTCAGTCCTGAGTTTAGAAAAACAAAGTAGTCGAGATTCAGACCTTAACCACTATACACATATTGCTCTTTAAGGCCATGTGACCTTGCTGATGATTTTTCTCATCAGGCAATCACCAGTTTATTAGTTGTCCCAAACACTGTAGAGTGCATATGAAAAGGGAGATTTATGTGAGATACCAGAAATTCAGTAGGAAATCGACAGCTGTTTTTGCATAAAATGGTCACTACCTTTATATTGAAATCCAATAATGCTATATTTCAACATGAGCAAGCCTTTTGCTTATCTTTATCTAAATATTAGAAAAACATACTACTCAAATTTTTAATAAAAAAGCTCTGCAGAAAACAGCATGGTCTAGATTAATACTCTTTTTTTCTTTTGAACTCACTATAATTATTAGATACTCTTAATAGGTTATAGGGTTTTTTTTAAGCTTGTTAAATGGCTATTGTTTTAATTTTTAATATTCACTTACAGCTGAGTAATTTTTAAAACTCCTCTGAATGTTCAGCTCAGGTACCCACAGGAAGAGCACTGTCTTCATCCCCCATAATGAACTGCCTTCTGACCCACCACCTCTGGAGATGTATTAAAAGTCGTGCTGGGTCTGGTAGAACCTAAATTAAAATGTTTTCAATAATTAAAAGTATAAGGTGTTACAAATAGTAGTTAAGAATAAGTTTGTTCTATAATTCATATTATAAACCGAAGAACTATTCCTTTCAGAAATCACGTAGATCAGATCTTTAGCTGATTTTATTACGTCCTAATTCTTTTCAATTTTAAGAATTTTATTACTCAAATACAACATTCTGATGAACTTATCTTCAACTGTGAGGTTTTACTGTTGTTATTGCATCATATTTTTTACAAAACAAAACTTACCAGTTAAAATTCTGTGAGTTTGATAGATGAATACTGTGCTAAAAATACATCAACAATTAAGTTTCATCACATCAAAAAGTATCTCCACTAGATGCCAAATAAATATTTTTTTCTTTCTATTTTAATTTTTCAGACTTTAGTCAATCCAGAAGAGTAAGATCCTACATAATAAAATACTACTTTGAATAAAATCTGTCTTATGAGATGCTCTAAACCAGAAGTTGGCAAACTTTCTCTGGAAAGGGTCAGATAATAAATACGATAATAAATATTTTCAGCTATGTATTCTCTGTTGTGCTATACAAATCTGTGGTTTTTTTTTTTTTAATGCGAAAGTAGCCACAGATAATGTGTCAACAAATTTGTCCAGATTTGATTCATAGAGCAAATCTTGGTAACTCCTGTTCTAGAACTTTGTAATTCAACTCTTCTTAGTAACAGCCCATGGGCTCCTAATAAAACATTTGGTTTTGTGGGCTTTTCAAAGGATTACATAGATAATCAAAAAATTTGTAAAATTTAAATTTAGTAGTTTTCTCTTGAAAGTAATGATTTCTGAATATTATATATATATATATATATATATATATATATATGGCATATTATGTATCTGCAAAGTATAATTAGAATAAGTTGATATTGCCAAATTTTATTGTAGAGGCAGTCATAATGAAAACTGCATAGTTCAAATTTATATTTGTATTGAAAACTAAAATTAAATTCTTGATTTTAAAGTATAACACTGATCTATAAAATTTTAGGTACAGTTATTTTCCTGCAGTAAATGACAGTCTTTTTATTATATTCATTTATTTATTTTAGTTTCATTTAATTTTTTTTATTTTAAAGAGAATGAAACCAAACCAAACCAAACCAAACAAAGTCAATCAAGACAAAGTAGTGAAAGTGATACAGGACTTCAAAACAAGATAATAAAAAATCAACAATGGCTACTATAATGCCTCTTATTATCTTCAAAGTAGGTACCCATACCATCAGACATAATAAAATCAAACAAAACAGAACAAAATAAAACCAATCAAAACAAAACAATGAAAATGATGCAGGACTTCGAAACAAAATAATAGGAAATTAATAGTGGCTACCATAATATATCTTGTTATCTTTGAAATAGCTGCCTATGCCATCAGATATATAATCAAATGAAACAAAATAGAATAAAACCAAACCAAACAAAACAATGAAAATGATACAGGATGTTAAGATAATAGGGAATTAACAATGTCTATCACCTTCAGAAGGAGATCCCCCATGGTTGCTATATTGCTTATTGTTATCCTCTAGATAGAGGATAGCCCTGCAAAGTCAATCAAACACTAAACAGTGCAAGCATTAATCTGCAAGCCAGTGGCAGCCATGTGGGATGCCGGTAGAAGAAATAAGGAGCTCCCCCACAACCAAGCAACTGGCTGATTTGGAGAAACACAGGCTGAGATGATAGCTACTGAAGTAAAGACAGTCTTTTTAAAACTAGGAATCTATCTGCATTTTGTGAGTGTTGTATAATCATTTGAAGAACCCCACCTAATCCTGGAGGTTTAAGAACTAGTATGGAGGAGTGTCAGCCCCTGGCTCTGGGGCACACTTGCAGGCAATCCTGGGGTTGGAGGACTGTGACACATTGGAGCCCTGCCTTCCAGAAATGTGGCTTATGTCATGTGTCTTACCTCAGATGTCCATCTTGCTAATGTCATATGGATTTTTTAATCAAACAATTTTTGGATTAAAACATAGTACTTTAGTGACACCTCAGCCCAACCTTAATACTTTTACACATTGCCAAGGAATAGAATCATTGTAGGAGCTGGCCAAAGTCATTAATTTTATTAAAAACTGCTCCTTTGTAACTATGATAATATTGCAAACTATAGATGTTTATATAATTTTAGATAAAGTATATTTAATGGCTGTACTTTTAAGACTAATATGTAAAGTTGCCAATAATTAAAGCAAAAAAAGAGTTTTGGAAAATTATTGATAGTTTCAAGTATACCTGTTTAAAAATCTGTAGTATCTTGCTTTGAACATTAATTTCATTGAAATTGCTTTTAGAATGTAGACTGCATTTGTTCAAAACATTTGAGGCATTGTCATCTTAAAAGCTGTGTGCATAGGCTACATATTGAAAAAAATACAGTGTTTTAGAGAGAGAATCTCCTAAAATAGACACAAATTTAGCATGATGTGTGGTCATGAATTACTGGTTTGTACCTTGAGATTTTTAATATACAATGATGAATTCAAAGATTGATTAATCCAAATATATTTAGTTTTACTTAACATGCAGACATATATTTCAAGAATAGTTTCCTCTTGTTTCTTTTTTTAGCAAAATATTTAATAAGGAAGTGGGCAATAAAAGAATGGATAGCAAAAAATAAAAAACACGGAATAAATAGTAAGTAGAGAGAACTTTATGATTCTGGGTTCATATTTGGTTTGAAGAAAGTTTCTAAACTTACAATGTCCTCAGCTGCATTGTAAAATTTCAAATAATTCTTTATTCATTTACTTAGACTGGCAAAATGGGAGTATTTAAAGCATACTTAACAGATTCTGAAAAAGTAAGGTGCATGCTTACAATGTTAGGTTTCTGTTTGTAATTCTCCAAAGATGAGACAGTTGTCCAGTAGAGCCCTAGAAGACCTTATCTCTTCTTCCTGACAGCTCTTTTAGAACCACAGTAGTCTCCTAGGGGCAGTCTCAGTCCTCTAAAATTAGCATGTATGATGTTTGATAACAGCTGAAGATACATGAATTGTCAGGTTGCTGATTCTGAGTTTGAACTTCTCTGAGTCTATTTAACTGTGAGTTGTGATCAAAACACATGGTGAATGTTTAAATAAATAAATTTACTACAGTAAGAGACACATCGCCATCAATTTCCCCCAAACAAACTTATCCCACCATTCTTGCTACTTTTTAGAGCTGTGTACAGTTCACATCGATGGCAGTCTCAGTCAAGTAAAAACCTTACAGTGTCTGTTCATCCATCTTACTCACCAGATCTGGCGCCATGAAACTCCCAGCTCTTCACTAAAGTCAAAATGGCTATGAAAGGCAAATGCTTTGAACTGATTCAGGACATCAAGGCAGCCATTTCACAGGATATCTAAAGACACTTAGGAAAGGACTTCTGGAACAGCTTCAGAAATTGAAAACAATGATGGGATAAGTGAAGCACGGGAGTATTTTGAGAGGAATTAATGGTAGTATTTCTTTTACTATAACAACTTCTTAATTACTGTATTTTTTATCACATCATATATACTCATGTATCCATTAGTTTCCGGGTATTTAGAGGAATATGACTGGATATTGCAGTGAAACATGGCCTTTATTGTATGAAGTATAAATTTTTTTTTAATTTGGTCAGTTTTGGCACATTGTGATACCTGTTATGTTTTATACTGCAAGTAAGGTTTCCATTGAGGAAGAATTTTTTTTTTAATTCAGAGTTGCTTGATGATTCAGATTGTTCATGCAGGCTTATCCCAAGTTTTAGTAGCTAAGCTAGCTATTATGCAGACAAGCTTGAGCTGTAGATAGCCACTTGGTTGTACTGGTGAGATATCTAAATAATGGTTTATTTGAGCTTGTTCTACCCGATCATTAACTCTGCTGCCAGGAAAAGCCTGCCATTTACAACCAATGCCTTATTTTAGGACCATACAACAGAGAAATAAGGCTGGGGTGGGGGAGTGGTGAGGGGGTGGCTGAGACTGCATAGGGCCGGCTGGGTGAAGGTTTTGTTTGACCTTTTTTATTTCTACCTTCTAAAAGCAATCGCTTTTTAAAGTAGGTAACCTATATACATAACCATAGATATTTCAAAAAGTACGAAATGGGAATAAATTTCTTTCCTCTGGTTTCCTGGTTCCTTTCCCCAAAGGCATTTACCTTTACTAGTTTCTTGTATATGTTTCTAGAGATACATTTTTACACAAATAGTCTGTACTGTGTGCCCTTGTTACTTAATTTGCCTTTTCCCTTATTAATGTTGTCTCCATATTAATATATATAAATTTATTGCTCTTTTTCACATTTTGAAGCAGTACAGTAATGTATTTAGCTAGCCCTCTCCTGGAACTTAAAGTTATTTTAGTCTTTTGCTACAAAGTTTCATAATGAGTCTCCATGCTAGAAGTCCTTGTATGTAAAAATGCAAGATTCAACACCCAAAGTAGTTACCGTTGATCACTCCCTGAAACTTCTGGAACATGATCACTTACTTCTGAGTTCAGCCACTCCACTCAGTGGATTCACTGCTCGTGTGCTGGTCCTGCAGGGCTTTGGGATTCAGACACAGCCTCTCCCTAAATAAATCAGGACCGCTCAGTCCTCTGTGATTGCTCCACTTCCATCAGAGGTGCGGCTGAATCTTGCAAGGCTCTACGACAAGGAGAAATGCGTGTGACTTTTGGGGATTGGAAAGATTTGAGATGGGTTAGAGTGAGAATTAGCTATGGAGCTGGCAGAAAAGGGTATGAACAACCATTTTGAAGAAAGCAAGAGACACTAGGGTAACCATTGTTAATCTCCTGTTGTTGTGTTTTGAAAACCTGTATAGCTTGCAGTGTTCTGTTTTGAATGTTGGACTCTATTCTGTTTTCTTTTGCTTTGTTTTGTTTTATTCTGTTTTGTTTTATTTTGTTCTATTCTCTTTTAAAAAAAAAAGGGCATGTGGGGAGCAAGCCTGGATGTCTGAAAAACTGAAGTGCAGGCAGGACACATGGCCCCTCATCATCTAGGCCTCTTTGCTGCCCAACTCTGATTTCAGGACAACTAGCATTTTCATCAGATGTCAAACTGTAATAAACGTACATTTCTCTTGGTAGATAGTTTTTTGTAACAATTATATAGGGACTCCTGTGCTGAGACAGTGTTGAGACCCAAAAATATTACTTGACCTCAAAAAGCATGACAAAGTTAAAAAAAAAACAAGCAGCACGATTGAAAATAATTTAGAAAACTTGGATAGCAACCAGACAATTAAAAAGTATTATAATAATTTAATACAACTAAACCATTTTTTTCTTAAATTTAGCTTGGTAATTATGTCATTGATTTGCTGTCATTTGCATGGGCATTTTTTGTTGTAAAAACATTAAAATCTCTTAATTGAAGATGAAAAGTGACTGTCTACTTTTTTTCTCATGGAACACTTAAAAAACTCACCCTAGTCAGGGCAAGTTGAAGAGCTCTTTCTTTGGGTGGTATTTATCCCAGGCTCTTTGCATTTTGATGGGCTTTAGTTACACCCTGGCCTGAGGTTTCTGGGTAGAAAATGGCCATGCAGGATCCCTAAGATAAACAGGCGCCATCCTCCTCCACTGTGCGCTGCTGCGCACTAAGTCTTCAGAGCCTGGGGGTTGGTGCTCCAGTCTGGGACACTGCCTTCTGCTATTCCCACTTGATAACAGACTGGTGAGCCAAGCAGGTGAGAGCTACTCAACACCTAGACCCTGTGTTGAAGATTTGAGAGCACTCTTCACTGTACTCCTTGTCAAGGTTTTTGCTCTCTGTGCAGGGCTATTTTTCTGCTCTAAGGGTCTTCAGACATCTGTCTTTCTCTCTAGTTTGTGTCTATCTTTGGAATCTCCTTCCAGCACAGCCAGCTTGTGTTTTCTCCTTGCTTCCTGTTTTCCCTGCCTTCAGCCCCATTCGTGTTGTTCCCTCTCACCTCTGAGCATTCTGGACATTGGACCTGCTGACCTAGGCTACTTCCCAGCTAGAGTCTGGCACCGGCTCCCAAGGTTCCAGTCTTCACAGAGAGATGGTTTTGCTACCTGCATTGAAATCCTGGCTCAGCCACTAAATACTGTGTTACCCGAGGTAAATCAGTTTTCTGGGAATTAGTTTTCTGGGATACTAGTAATCCTACTACATTCAGGGTTAGTGTAACCATTAAACAATCTAATACATTTAAAACACTGAAATCCTTAGGTTACCTAGAGCTTGTGATTGCTCAATCAGTTCTCACCTGTTGTACATATGTATTATAAACACTAAAGTATCCACCAGTTTTCATGTTTTTGTATTATCTGTTGGACCAGGTAAGGACTTTATTATGGCCAAGATGTGTCCCCCAGGAGTTCAAATGTTGGAAGTTAATCCTCAGATTTAAACATTAAAGATATCTGGAGATGGGACCTTTAGGTGGTAGTTAGGGTTAGATGAGGTCCTGAGGGTGGGGCCCACACAGTGTATTAGTGACTGTGTAGGAAGAGGATGGGAAACTGAGCTCAAATATGCCTCACTTTTCCCACCTTACAACATCCTCTTGCATGTATTGCTACAGCAAGAAGGCCTTCACCAGGGGCCACATAGATGCTGGCAGTATACTCTTAGAATCAGAGCCACCAGAACTGTGAGCCAAATGACTTCTATTCTATACATTACTCAGCCTCAGATGGTTTCTTATAGCAACAGGAAAATGCCCAGCATATTGCCCTGTTTTACCAACTTAAAAAACAAAAGCAGCAACAAAAAAACTGGGTGATTGGGAAAGGTGATGAGAATGATTTTCGCAAAAGACTCCCAGAGAAACATCCTAATTTCTAATTTATTTTAAAAGCTAAAGAAATTATCTGGGAGTGGCGGCACATACTTGTAATCTCAGCACACTGGGAGACTGAGGCAGGAAGATCACAAGTTTGAGCCTAGTGTGAGCAGTATAATGACTTAGTGAGACTGTCACAAAATGAAAAAAAAAAAAGAGGACTGAGGATATAGCTCAGTGCAAAAACCCTGAGTTCAATTCCCAATCCTGCCAAAAAACAAGTAAACAAAAACTTAATTTATTAATGAGTATATATTGACATTTCTAATATTACGTCAAATAATACCTTAGGAATAAATCATAATCTTTATTTGACCTACTTGTCATTGTGGTTATTTTCATAAATATTTTTTCCTTAAAAATATGGATGCATACTCAGTAGTATTTTGGGAATATGTTAAGGTATAGCTGCAAGCAAATACCTTAAAGGCCTGAGTGTATTTTGATTTAAAATTTAGAGTCTTATGATGAATTTGGTATTTTCTACCTTTAATTCTTTTAACTTGAAAACAAATCAGCATAGATACAGAAATTCATTCAAATTGCTGATTTAGTCAAGTTATGAAATTCATTTTCTATATTGTGGTGTCATCTAGCATTGGAATAATAACTATGATTTTCATTAACTGAAAAGCAGAAACTAGAAAATGAAATTTAAATCAATGAACTATGAAAATGATGGCATTCACTTATACTCTGCTGAGAGTGATTTTGTGTTCTCTGCTAATGCTGATATAACGGGGTGCATGCACCGCTGAGGTGAAATTACATCAAGCACTTGTTGAAGATTTGCACATTCAGGAGCTTCATATATTTGATGAACAAGATTTTTAGGAATATTTTTGTAGAATCCTGAGTTTTGGTACTTGGATGATCCCTAAACTTCAGTTAGGTAGCCTAAGAAAGCTTGAAGGGAAGCTTCAAGTGCCAGGTATTAAATATTAAACCCTATGGGTCATGTTTTCCTTATCAACTCAGCTCAGCTGTTTGATGCAAAAGCAGCTGTTGCCGTATGTGGATCAGTGGGTAAGGCTGTTTCCCAAGAAAATTTATTTACAAAGACAGGTGAGCATCTCTTAGGCTATAAATTATTGATCCCACCTCTCAGCTGACTCATTGTACACATAAACTGAAGCTAGAAAGCTTCTGTGTTTAACCAGGGAGATGCAACTAAGTGGGTAGTGCTAGGATCACTGTTAACTTAGTTTTGCTTCATTGTTAAGTCTTTCAATATGCAGGTTAACATGACAGCAAAAGCACTGGCGCTCAGTAAAAGAATTCTCACTAAGTGAACTTACCATAGCTATTATTTTCATTTAAACAAGTATTTCTCAGAGAAGCATGCCTTTTTTTAGAGTAATTTATGAAAGACTAGAAAAAAAAAGAACTTTAAAATTTTCTATATAGGGAAGTTAATTGAGTATTTTCTTTCTTGTTTTAGACATCTTCATTAAAATATAATTGCAGTTATTTGAAAACAAAAGGATGTTTTTAAATTCTGCCATTTAGATAGACAAGTTAGACATAAATTGTTGGCTCTAAAAATTTAGAGATAATTAAACAATCAGAGTAAATTGAAATACCATCTTAATAGTTAGATGTCTCTGTACTTGATTTTATATTATTAGAATTTAAGTTCAAAGAATACTCTCATTTAGTAGAAAGACTGAAATTCTAGTCAAAATGTGAGGGATATTGGTATCTTATAAAGCATCTCTGTTAAAGTAGAAGTTTGTCTAGAAAGGAAAATAAAGATGTTACATTCGAAGGCAAGAAAAGGATGTAGTAACTGCAGTCTTGAAACTGCTCTCCCCTTTAAACGATACTGGTTGCTGTTAAATGTACACAAAGCATGGACTTGGCCCTAAGATTCCCAGGTTCATGGAAAGAATGGGCTTCCTGAGATGACAAGTAATAGGGAAGGAGCTGGAGGGTGTCCAGCTTTCACAGTGATGATATATGGAGATTGGGCGTGTAAGTCTTCCGTTTCTTACATTGAAGTATGTTCTGATTACATTTTAATTCTCAATAAAATTAAGTTCAATAAGTGCAAGTTATTTACTGTGTAGAATTTATTTTGAAATTGAGCTCGTCATGTCCTGGACACACTTCAAGCTAGTGTTATTGCCTTGTAAGAAATGATAATCAGGATGGGAGAGGAAGAAAAAAAGAAGGGAAGTTATAAAGTGAAATCTCCTGCATTTTACGATTTTGTGAGCTGAAGGTGCCTGCAATAAAACAAGACTTCTGGCTTTGATAAATGGATGATTGGTGATGTATAGTGGTCAGTTTTAGAAACTGGGGGAGAAATGAACACAGGAGAAATTAAATTGAGATACTTATGGGAGATCATGGAAGATCTATGCTGATATTTCTTATTGAGAAGTCTCAATCTTTAGGGGAAGATTAGTGCTAGAGAGATATTTGAAATCATCAGCCAATAGGAAGTAACTAAAGCCATGTAGATAAGATTCTCCAAGGAAAATGTGTCAAGTGCAGAGGGAAGCTGTAACAGCTCAGAACCCTGGAGAATGCCAGAAAAAAAAATCACTTGCTTTTTTTTTTTTTTTTAACCTCTTGATTCTTTATGGATGCACTATAAAGGCAGCAAAGGAGAATCTTCTAACAACTTCAGGACATCATAAGATACTTAACGTAAATCCTGTAGAAGAAAGGAGACCCTATTAAACATTATGTCAAAGAAGAAATTCTGACCAGAATTTTCCACAGGGACTGTAGAATAGGAAAGATACCTGTCTTCCTCTGCCCTTATTTACCGAGAACCCGCTCATGGAATCTGGAGGTCTCAGGTCTTTCATCAGCCTAACTATCCCCTAGCGAAATGCATCACAAGCATGTCACATCTTTTTGGGAGTCCAGTCCTAAAGAAAGGAGTCCTAGAAATAATGATTTTGTAATTAAGAGCAAGGCACTCTTTCAAACTGGGGAATGAGATATGTTGAGAAGGACGTGTGTGGGTGACTCATATAAAAACTAAACCATTGTCAAGCGCAAAGAGTGACCCATGCTCTTAAGGGACTCTGAAGCTGTCACAGTCCTGTGCACCCTATTTGAGTTGACTGCTGCTAATTCATCTAGCTTTAGCCATTATTAAATCCATTTACTTAGAAAGGAGTAAATCAGTTTTGCCAATTTTTTCTCAGTTCCCTAGACAAAGCAGAGACATGGGAAATACCACACTTATCCTAGATTCAGCAATTTTCTCCATAGAGTTAGGTAACCAAGTTTCCAACCAATTTTACCACCTACAAAAAAAAAAAAAAAACACAATGGAACTGGAAACAATAATTGTATGTACTTTGAACATAAAATCTCCTTTATATCTATGTACAGCTAAAACAACTTTGGCTGTTTTCCACCCAAAATTGTTTACCAGTAAAATATATTTGCTCCTGTTCTGGCATATTCCCTCTATTCCTTCTGGTTGTGGTTGTCTTGAGTGCTAGGAGGACATTCTGGTGCCTGTGTCTTGTGAGGTACTGACTAGAACCAGATCCAAAGCTCAAAGATAAGTGTGAGTTAGAGGCAACATTTTGGAGGAAATCACTTGTGTGTTAGTTAAAAGCATGACGTTGACCACGATGGCCTACAGAGGGCTTCCATTTGAGAAAGCACTGGTTTCAGTGTGTTTACCTAGCAGATCACCCCTGAAGGAGGAAACAGGAAGAGTTTCCAGAAGACAAGGTCATTCCTGGCTAACAGTTCTGTAGCAGAGAAGTAAAGGGAGGAAATTTAGAATAAGCGAAGTGGTCAACCACAAATGGGGGAGCTAGTGAGGCCTCTCTATTTGATGCTGAAGATTTGGTTTCTCAAGTAAATGTTGGAAGCACTATCCTGCTGTTTATTCTGTGTGTACACCAGAGGGTAGAACCAGGTTCAAGGGTGGCAGCAGATGTTATCTGTAAGGTGGCTGACAGAAGAAAAGCAAGTCTTTCACTGGTGAGTAGTTGACAAAAAGCTTCTTAGCTCCCCTAGAAATCTCAATTGCTGCAATGCTTATCTCAGGACAGCCCAACTGAATCACTGGCAATAGGGCTTCAGTAGCAGGATTTCCCACCCTACTTTACGGTCTTCCCTTTGGTAGCAGTGGCAAACTTTAGAGCTGCATATCGTGATTGTTATGTAAGGTGTATTAGGGGCCCATAGGTACTTCTATACCTTGTTGTTTGCAGACTAACCGGGGCAGCAATCTGCAAATAACGTGTACTCATCTGATTAGCATTTCATATGGCTCTTTGACTTTTAATTCAAACTGAACATTAATGTAAGAAGTTTTGATAATAACCCGTGAACTTCCTTTTTTTTAAAAGGTAGTGTAGTTCTCTTCCTGTAGTGTAACCATAGCAACTGACAAAGAACAGAGAAAGAAAGCTTTCACACATGCTGTGCTAATTAATCCTGTCCTACAGTTTTGTTTCAGCTGGAGAATACAGTTTAATAAATTTTGCATGAGTAAGGGTGTTTTGATGCATGAACTGTATGAATACATACCATTATATTTACCAAAAATATTTGGAAAAAATGTAGTTCTGTTGTCTGTATTCCTTGTCCCCCCGACCCCTTTGAGCCATTTTTTAAATAATTTGCTCCCTCCCTGAAATGTTTGGGATTTATTTATCTTATTAACTGAACACAAACAGCTTTAGGGTGAAAATCTTTTGTTCATCAATATACAGGAACTTTCCACAACAATTGCTTTAATTGGCTAACTATATGAATGTGAAATGATGCGTTTTTTTCTTCAAGTGATGCAGTAGACTGTTTCTAAAAAATATAACAGCATTCTTCACTCTGTATGACACATTTACATAGAAACTCAATCCTAATAGTTTAAAAAGTTAGATAATAAAAACACAGCTTCACTGTTCTTTTGGGAAAGTTATCTGAATGAAATTAGGGCATTCTTTGACCTCAACTTGTGGCAGAAAGCGAACAATACAGACCAGGCACTTAACTGTTCATATTTCCTAAAAATATTTAACCAACATAACAAACTCATATTTGATCTGAAATTAAATGTGATTATTTTGATTTGCACTATTGCTGAGGTATTTTGAGGTCTTGTTTTCTCTTTACAACTGAAAATTCCACAATTTTTTAAATAAGTAGCCTTGTCATCTCAGCTGTCAAAGAAAACCTCATCGTTTTTCATAATCTTATTCGTATGGCCTAGCATTCTGACAGCAGGGCTTCAGGAAAACCAAGGGAATCCAGCCTGAATGTGTTTTGCATCCCACTGGACAACAGCACATGAAATGATTCGGAACCTGTGCGAAGCCTTGCACTTAGCTCTTTGGGTTCTGTATGGAAGTGGAGTCAGATGAGGAACTAGCTCTTCTGATGAGATTATCAGATTCGGATGCACTTTCCCATCCCTATTATCTTATCTATTGTTTAGTTTTGCCTGAACTGAGTGGGATAAAACCTTACAGAGAAAAGAAGTAAAAGATTATTGTGGAAATCTTTTTTGGAAAATATTCTGTTCACATGCAAAAAAATTGCATGCCATGAATATGTTTGTATGTGTATAATCTATGTGTTTTAATAGGTTTATGAGCACGAGCCAATTATAACCTGCTATCACATTATTACAAAACTCACATTGTTGAAAAATTTGAGTGACTATTTATTAATTTTTTGTCTCACCAGCTGTCCTGTTAATTTTAAATTTTACATGTAATACAGAAAGTGTGACATTGTATTTAATAAACGGGGAGAAGTCATGTTCCTAAATACTACATAAAAATTTAAATAAAACAGTAAAATCGGTATGGGATGGTAAACTTGCTGTAAAAATGTTTTATATGCTTATACCATCATAGTAGTCAATACTACTTTACATGTATTGGGCTAGTGAGCTTTCCATCACTGAGATAGAATACTTTATAAGGTAGGAAAGTTCATTTTTGCTCATAGTTTCCAAGATTTGGGTTTGCAGGTGGTTGGTCCTGCTGCTTGTAGATCTGGGGAGGCATAACGTCGCGGTAGGGACCACAAGGCACCGTGAAGTCGCTCACCCCAGTGCAGCCTGAAAGAACAGAGTGAAGACCTGTGTCCCAGCAGTGTCCCCTGCAGGGCTTCCTCCTAAGTTCCTCCCACAAGGCCCTACTTCCCAAAGGGGCCACCCCTCCTACTGGTACCAAAAGCTGGTGACCAAGCCTTTAACTCCCTCCAGAACAGAGCCATGGCACTTGTCATTCATGAACATCATCAGATAGGGATTTATTATATTTTTTCTGTTAAAAACTATCTGTCGATTTTTTAAAAAGAAGTATATTGCACAAAACTTGGGGGAAAACTTACTAAATTTTTTTTAAAAAGAATAATCTCATTCCAAAGGTGACCACAGAAAAAATTTAAATATATTTTTGGCCAATCTTTTTTCTATGCATAAATATTTATAATTATGAGGTCAAACTACATTTTTTTCACTTAAAATATTACTGTGACCATTTCCATATTTTTCAAAAATTCTTAGAAGACATTATATACCATCTCATCTATATGTATCAAGAATATCTGACTATCCCTTTAAGAGGTGGTTTTCAGATGAGTAATAGGTATAATAAGCATTTAGTGAATATTTGAGAAAACACAAAGAAACTGAGACAATCCTTGAGAAAAGTGTCATACTTTCTTACATATTCATGGTACACACAAAAGCTAGAGGCACTGAGGAATCTTGTAAACAGAAGTCTGTTTAACTTTATAAATCCATCTTTTCTCAAAGTTGTTTAACAATGAACCCTTTCTGATAACATTCAAAACTTTTTAACTCTTAAGAACTAGAGTTCTAGGTAACTTACTTTGAAAAATCGAGGACATTTCTAATCTTTCCTGTTATAGCCAATAGTCTGTGAAGTATTTATTTACTTTGCTGATATTTTATTAGATTTATGACACCAGTGCTTTATTTGGGGAAATAAATATAATAGTTATTAACATGCATTCAAAACACAGCACAATGTTTTCTTCAACATTTGTGTTAACCTTGGCATTGCATTCATGATTCTGCATTACAATAATGTTTAACTTTTTAAAATTGTGAATATCCAAATTTAAAACTCTGGTTCTATTATTACCTGTTAAACTTCTTTATATTTCATGTAACCCACAGGTCTTGCAAGAGCAAAATCCGTCCCCAGTCACACATATTCCAACGAAGTGGTTACCTTGTGGTACCGGCCCCCAGATGTGCTCCTGGGCTCCACGGAATACTCCACCTGCCTTGACATGTGGTGAGAAATGGGAGCTTTTACCATAGCTAATCTGTGTGTGAGGCTGGTCTGGGTCATGCCTGGACAAACATCCTCACCGTGTGAATGAAGATCAATGGTGTGGGAGGTTCCCTGTGTATGGATTTTTAAAAACATGACTAGGAGAATTCCCCAATAAGAGGCCTCTGCAGATGGTGTCCAGGAATGGTTCTCCGTGGACTGGGACAGAGACATTCTTCTGCCTGTCACTTACTATGGTTTTCTCTCTAAGGGTCCTCATTTGTGGCTTTATTTTACAATGAAGTCTACGTCTCCAAGTAGCACTAGAATTGGCAGTAGCAGGGAGCATGTTTTAAATTCACAACAGAGCTCAGATAAGTGGACTGAAAATTTTGATATAACTGTTAGGCCCCAAATTGGGTCACAGTATAGCCCCTAAAAGCTCTTGATACCAGTGATCCAAAATGAAACAAAATGATTACTTTAAAAGTGTTGTATATTTAATTTCAGTAGAATCTCAGTTTTATGCAGTGGTTAAACAGAGTTTAAGAAATCTGTTTTATGAGTTCCAAAGACCCAGTAATATTTAACATGTAATTATTATTAATGGTAAAACTACTCTTTAAGTTTCCAATCAAGTATGATTTAAATATAATAATTATATAAGAAAATAATCCTATTTTTAGCAATGAGGACAGACTTACTAGTGGCTGTCCAGCCTGTCTTTTATTCGTGGAGAGGTTCCTTTTGCTAGACTCACAATTGTATTCTAAGTAAAATAATCTACTTCACTATTTTATTTTAGTAGTAGTCTTCCCTGAATAATTCACCCCTGTATCATTTGGCCACATGTTCTTCTCATGTTTAGGGCCCCAGTGAAACTTCAGCATGTGTTTATCTTACTGCTAGGAACTTACTGTATTGACTTACCCCTGGCAATCTTGGCTGTTAGTAGTAAGACTTCTTCCCATGTCTGTTTGGTCCAACTATTTTATGGAAAGATAAAAATCAAGTTCCTGGCAATATAGGGCTCAAAAGAGATTTTTCTTAATTTAGGTTCCAGTAATGCTCCTAAGATTGAGATTTAAGAATCTGTAAAGCCATTGAAAAATATATGCAGTATTTTATGTACATGTGGATATATTTATTTTCATAAGGTGTAAATTAGTAGCTTTCAAGAAAGGTGTAAAGGAATCTAGGTCATCAAACATTTTCAGATCGGTTCTCATAAATTTTGTAATGCCTTATAAATAAATCCAGTACCACCTTAATATTCTAAAATGCTGAAAGTAAAGATGACTATCTACCATTGAATGGCTGAGCTAATATAGTTTTTTCATCACACATCTTGCTTTTTTTTTAATGGTTGTTTACAGAGTTAATTTTTTTCTCCAAAATAGGTTCTTGGGTAAAATAGATACTGTAAGTCCCTGACTACAAATATTTGGGTTGCAAACTTTCAGAAGTGAACTGTATAAGACTCCCTTTGTCAGCTTACGAATGAATCTGACTTAGGAAAAATCCTCCTGGAAAGAAAGTTGCTTGTAAGTCAGGAACTCACTGTATTTGGATCAGGTTTTTGGGCAAAATAGGTATCTCGATCCGTGCTTGCAGTGGAGGGAAAGGTTGGAAACAAAGGCCAGTACAGACAGCAGGATATCGGTTACTAACTTCTTCATTCACTTCATACTTTCTGCCTTTAATGGAGAGTTAGTTATGCAAATAATCATTTCTTGAAATTCTAAAGTGCTGGAATGTTTTTCTCCATTTTTTTATTAAGGAAATCCTAGGTTGTCTTTCAATGAGTTCAGTTAAGGACTCTGCCAATCTAGCCTAGTTTGGAAGCCAGTTTTGTCTTAGTTGCTTTCAGTTAGAACTGTACACTCATAATCAGGAGAAACTTTTTAATACACTGGAGGCTAATTTTTCATGCACTTTTAAAGGTGCTCTTTAATGTACAAAGAACTACCTGGACTCTGACTTGCTAATATGTCTATTTCTGATGTATTTGTTTTTTAGTCTCTTCTGTCTGCGCGCGCGCGTGTGTGTGTGTGTGTGTTCATATTTCAGAAAGATGGCTGTGGCACTTCCTGCCAATTCACTTTGAACAAAGATAAATGGAAGCCCAAGAAATCTGTTATTTAAGAGGAAGGCAGGAAAACGGATAGAAAATAGTAGACCCCCAGATACCTTTTTGTCCATATGCCAGTATTACTCATTGCCAAAAACAACAGCAAATGCGTTAGGTGTGAGCAGCTTTCCCTGCTGATTTTCTCTTCACTTCTAAGCCCTAAAATCTGAGTTATGGCTATGCTGTGCCTATCATTCTGAATCTGATTTCATTCCAAGCCATTTTCTAAAAGCTATTTTGTTATTCTGCTATAAGTCAGGTAAAACATACGTGTTTTTCCAGTTAGAGAAAAATTCATAGGGCAGTGATTTTTGTATAATCAATGACACTGATCCTGGATATTCAGACCCCTAGAAAAGGGACTGTAATCAAGTCATGGTTCAGCTGCACCAAAGAGAAGTGTAAATATTATTAACCCCTGGACAATAACAGGGAGGCAGGTGGCAGTAGTTTTAGGCTATTTCTATGGTTCATTTAACATCAAGGGCAGTAGGGTTCTAACTAAAAACTAACGATCCCTACACAGTGTTACATTTTTCAGTTTTCTGTTTAAACAGCCACAGGCCATGAAAATATTAATGAAGACACAGAGGCATTAGCATTGTCAGCAAGTGATGAAAATCAGAGGTGGACCGTTACGATCCATTCCTCTAGGTCTCCAACGGTTTGGCTGTGTATGAAAACACCATGGGACTTGAGAAATCTTCAAGAAAGATTGTTTTTTGAAATCTTTGTCTCTCTCCATAAAGAAGGATCTAAGCAGAGGAATCATAATGAACATTGCCTCTTGTATAACTTCTCTTAATTCTTGGATTTTATAACTTTTTGAAAGTCAGAGCACCAGAAGTCATTGTTAAGCTTCTAAACCAAAATGGCTTACCAGGTTCTGGAAAATCACATCAGGAGAAGTGCAGATGTGAAAGCAGCTTCTCTGTGCGGCTCTGCTCTTGCCAGGGAGGGCTATGCCAGGGAGGGCTATGGACGTAGAGGTCATTGATCCACAAATAAGCTTCACATTCCTAATAGAATCTTGTAAACGTGTTTAGAGCTGCCTGTTTCCTAAATCTGACAGTGCTTGGGGTTATTTTAAGGGATTACTTTTAAATATCAGATGACTAAGTTATCGGTAGCTAAGAAGTGATTATCTCAACATCCTGGTGCTTCTAGGTATCAAATATAGTGCCCCCCAACACCATATGCAAAGAATGATAGCATGCTAGTCTCTTCCTTTCATCGTCTTTTTAAGAGCTAATTAACATATTAACTATGCTTGTCAAAATGTGGGGCAAATCATTTATAAATAAGCCTGTCAAGTGTAATGAGATTGCATATTAAATCACCCGTTCCTCTATTACATCTCTGATTTAAGATTAAAATTAATTTATTTAACATTGTAGCAGCTGGGTGGTTAGGAAAAATTTTCCATACTAGTCTTGATATATAGAGAACAGTCTGTATCAGAATTTCATTTCCTGTATCAGAGATTGCCTATTTACTAAGTATTTTAAAGCCACTTATTTAGCGTTGCTTTTTATTAAATACACCTAATCACCAAACATACTGGCAGTAAACAAAGTTCTGTCATCATCTTTAATGATCTCTCTTGAAACAGGAAAATTTATGTAATAAAATAAATTTTCCTAGGACTCAGGTTTATTTGCCAGTCATCGAGGAGAATCTTAAATTAACTTTGCTGTAGCCCCCCTTTGAAAATAAATTTGTCTAATTTGAGGTCCTATGATTTAATTTGCAACTTGAGTAATAATAATAAGGTACTTCTATTGAACAAAACCTGTATTCTAATCCCTGTTTTAATTGCTTATGTGTTGTGCCATGGTGAAAGAAAACAAATTGTAGAAAGATGGAGTAGTATAGTTAAGAACATGCAGCTAGTAAATAGAGCCAACATCCAGACTTAAGGCCAACCTACTCAAATCCCTCTGTCTTTATAACATATTACATAATTTCTTAAGATGATTTGTAAGGAATCAGTCTTTATTTTATTACTAACGTGACTGTAAAACGCAAACTCAGTTAAATTTGCTTTATAGTTTGAGTTATACTCTCAATCCTGTTAGATCTTTAGCACATTTATTTCTAGGTTTATTTTTTGCAGCACCAGGGACTGAACTTGCAACCTCGTGCTTGCCAGGCAAGCGCTTATGCCGCTGAGCTAAATCCCCAGTCTAGACAATGAGTGTCTTTCACTCATTCTCAGTGGCCTGTGGTCAACTTTCTGTTCTAACATCAGTCTTCTAATAGATTCTATGATGTCATTTTTTTGTCTTTTTTTAAATTTATTTTGAAAAAAACACAACAAAACAAAACAGGGTAGAGTCAATCACAACAAAACAATGAACATGGTACATGACTTCTAAACAGGGTAAAAAGCAATCAATAATGGCTACCATAATGCCTCTTGTTATCTGCAGTATACCTGACCATACCATCAGGGATGAGTAAAATCAAACAAAATACAACAGAATAAAACAGTGAAAAACAAAACAAAACAAAACAAAACAAAACAAAACAAAACAAGACAAACAAGGCAGAACAATGTAAGCAATACGGAAGTTCAATATACTAGTGGAACAGCAGTGGCTACCATAATGTTTGTTATCTTTAGAATAGTTGCCTACACCTTCAGACATACTACAATCAGACAACACAGGATACAGTAAAATCAACCAAAACAGAACAATGAAAGCAATACAGGTTTTCTAAACAAGATAATTGGACATCCTCAATGACTGCAATTATATATTTTGTTGTCTTTAAAACAGCTGTCCATGCCATTGAGTATAATAAAATCAAACAAATCACAATAAAATGAAACTAGTCAGAACAATGAAGACAATACGAGTTTCAAATTATGATAATAGATTAATAGTGGCCACTTCCTTCCCTTTTTAGATAGTTCCTCCCCTTTGACTTTCCCAATATGTATTGTGCATTTTAGATCCCACTAACTCCTTTAGTTTGTTATAGTAGAGAGGCAACATGAAATTCACCCATGTGACTCTGAACCATTTCATCCATGACCATGATCGCCAGTTGCCTTTACCTACGAGAGCCTTGAGATTATCTTCCTTTATAGCTGAGTAGTTTTCCACCACATAAAATACCATGTCTTTCTTATCCATGCTGCAATTAATGGGCAGGCTATCCCTACTTTTTTTCTGGCTCCCTGTCATATAGAGCATTGTTCTCTCTCCTTTGACTTTCAGTCTATGAGTTTTCTTTCTAGTTAAATGTGTTTCTTGTATAAAGCATATTGATAGATTCTGTCTCCTGATCCACTCTGCCTATGTTTCTTTCTATTGGTGCCTTGAGGCCCTCTTGCACTGCATTGTCTCTGCCATGCTATTTTCCTGCCATTGACTCAAATGAAGACATGAAGCCTTGGATTGAATATATCTTCCTGATACCAGTATCTAGCTGGCATATATTTTTCCAACTTCCGTCCACTATTCATTTGCCACTTCTGCTAAAATGAAAGAGTCCATTTTCAAAAGAGTCCAGAAAGAATGAGAGTCTGGGTTCATGAGCTATCTAAAGTCATCTCTGTATAAACACTATTTGCACACTTTCTAATTTATCAGGTCCTAAGACCAAGGAGGACTTGTCTTAGCCATTGTCAAATATCACATCTTGTTTAGAGGTCTTGAAAGCTGCCCAAAAATTTATGATCCAAGTGAGTTGGTGTAGTTGGTGACAATGCAGTGGAGCATAACAAGAGAACTAGGTATGGTCTGAAAGCCTTCTGGGTGTTTGAAAGCTGAGCTTGTGGTGGCAGTCATGGTTTCTGAGCCCATTCTCACTACCGAGGTCCCTTCAATTTAGAGTGACTGTACAGCTTATCCTCATAGGATGACACCAGTAAGAGTTTTCTAATACTTGTGGAATTTTGTGCTATACGAGTATAAAGCAAGAATTTAATTGTGATTTGTGGTCGTCTTATGATACACAAAAGCAATAATTTTCCTAAATAATACTGGTCAGAAGAGATTTAATGCCCTTGATTGTTTAAATTCACCTAAGGACTGTTGGCTACAAACTAAAATTTCTTGCAAAATGCTTATAAGACAATGACTAATAATGAATTTTCTCCATAAGTACAGTCCCCTGTTATATTGTGGCATTCTAGAGTAGCCAGTGAAGCTCCGCAGATAGCGATGGCTATGCCGTGCTAAAACAAAGCACTTCTATTTTTTTTTTCAAAATTGCAGCGCAGTTATGGTTTTTCCATCTCACTATTTATTAATGTATGTGTTTGTGAGAAAAACAGTGAATTTTATCTTTTAGTGATAAATTAGTTCAATGATATATAAAATAAGGCACTGTGTATAGTCTTCACGACCAAATATTTTAAAAACAAATTAAAATTTCCCCATTTTTTATCAGTATCTCCAAATTGACTACCCACAAAGTAGGTTTTCTTATGACTTTTAAAGTTTTGCAATACTATTAACCATTTATTTATTTATTTATTTATTGCAGTACTGTTAGTTGAATCCAGGGCCTTCACACAGAGCTATATCCCCAGTCCATTTTGTTATTTTAAATTTTAAGACAGGGTCTCACTGAAAGGCTGAACTGCCCAGGCTAAACTCAAAGTGGCAGTCTTCCTGCCTCCACCTCCTGGAGTGCTAGGATTATAGGGCTGCACTGCCACACTGAGCTCCTTAGCTCACACTGACAAAAACTGGACTTTTCCACGTACTCAGCTGTCTTACTCATTTGTAAGAATAACAAAAGAAGGTTACATAGGACATTCTTTAGGACATATAAAATTCTACAAATACTGAGAATGATGTTCTTATTAACTCTTTGTATGTCAATCAACCAAACTAAATATGTTGGGTCTCTGTTAGGACATAGTATCCAAAGCTGTGGAGTGGGTATAGAAAATAAAGGAAAACAATGCTGCATTTGGCCTTCACTAAATTAGCATACCTTCTCTAGAATTAGAACTTTTGACTCAATACTCTCCTCTTACTGCGTGCGTGCATGCGTGTGTGTGTGTGTGTGTGTGTGTGTGTGTAAGAAATGTGTAGACCAGTGCTCAAAGTTCATAGAAGGTTGGATGTGTGCTCATCCCTATTATATTTTAAATTGTATACATATTCCTGTACAAATGTTTCCTCTGAACATGTAACAGTGCTTTGCTGTGTAAAGAGGGGGCAGGCAGAGTTGTAGAACAAAACATACTACAAACCTGTGTTATGTTCCCCACCTCTTCTTGGCTGTGTGATTACCTTAGTTGGCTAAATCCCTTAGCTTGCTTTATCTTCAGTTTCCAAATCAGAAAACTATGACACTAAATCCTGTTGCAGGAATAGCCAGTAACAATCAGCTGCCTCATTAGTAACAATTGCTTCACCAATTCTGTCTTGGTTACTTTTCTCTGGTTGTTGAGGCAAAATACCTGATGCCCAAAGTGAAGGAAGGAAAGGTGTATTTCTTACAGTTTTTAGAGGTTTCAGTCCATACTCAGCTGGCTCCAAGGTGTGGCTGAGGGGTCGTTCATGGTGGCAGCAAGCAGCAAGAGCAAACAGGGCAAAAGTGAGAGGGGAAAACATGCCTTCTTCCCTCCCTTATATTGTATGCCGGCCCCGCTCCTGGGTGGGAACAGCACTCGCACTGCCAATCCCAGCACTAGACAATGAAGCAATCACAAATGCTAGATTCAACCATCTCCATGACTGCATGAGGCTTGGGGGGCCACCTAGACACAAACTCTAACACACTTCCAGCCTTTAATTTTGCAGGAGTAACTGTAGACTTTTAGATTTTGGTCAAGAGTGTCTATCTCATTTGTGTCACAGTAGTGCTCATGTTGGTATTTATGAATTTACTGTTTTAATATCTCCTAAGTAGACATTATGATAGATGTGGATTTAACTTGCCTTGCCACCTCGTCCCTCTCCACCTTCACCTCATTCTCCCAGTGTAGAATCTGTATTATAGTTTGAAATATGAATAGATCAGTATTTCTTGTGACTAAAATCAAATAATATTTATCACTATACATCCTTGCCATGTAACCTTTTGCTTTCTTCAGATTATGTTATTTTTGTTAATTTAATTATCTTTGTTCTATTGCTAATTATTTTTGGTTATAAAATATTCGTCAGTAACTTTCGGAAAACATTTTCCAAATGTTCAAACACATCCACAAGTCTGTCTGAGATGAATTTATTTTTCTTCTGGAATTTTCTTTCTGTATTGCAAATTCTATGCATACTGGATTTCATATCATCTTCCTCTAGTTTCCAAAGAAAAGGTAGGTTGAGAGGTAATTTTCAGATTTTTAGTCTAAAGCTGTTAGAGAAAAGAAACAGATCACCTACAAAGGAAATCCCATCAGAATCACAGCAGACTTCTCAACACAAACCATCAAGTCAAGAAGAGGCTGGAGTGAAGTAATGCAAGTCCTGAAAGAAAACAACTTCCAACCCAGAATGATGTACCCTGCAAAACTTTCCTTCAAAATTAATGGAAAAACAAGATACTTCCATGACAAAGAACAACTCAAGGAATTCATGACCACCAAACCAACCCTACAAAGATTACTAAAGGACATTTTAGAGAGAGATAAAAAAGACCACGGTCTCAGGAACAGTGTCAGAGGGGGACCATCAAGTGGGGCCAGTCAATTGAATGGAGAGGAAAAATAGAGAGCCAATGGCAGGAAAATAGCATGGCAGAGACAATACAGTGCAAGAGGGCCACAAGGCACTAATAGAAAGAAAAAGAAGCATAGTGGATCAGGAAACAGGATCCATCAATATGCTCTATGCAAGAAACACATTTAGCTAGAAAGAAAATTCATGGTCTGAAAGTCAAAGGAGAGAGAACAATGCCCTATGTGACAGGGAGCCAGAGGGGGGAAAAAAATAATAGGTGTAGCCTGCCCATTAATTGCAGAATGGATAAGAAAGACATGGGATTTCATGGGGTAGAAACCTACTCAGCTATAAAAGATAACCTCAAAGCTCTTGTGGGTAGATAGAGGCAACTGGTAATAGTGCTCATGGATGTAATGGGCCAGAGTCACAAGGGTGAATTTTGTGTTGTCGCCATAGCATAACAAACTAAAGGTGTTAGTGGGATCCAAAATGCACAATACATATTGGGAAAGTCAAAGGGGAGGAATTATCTAAAAAGGGAAGGAAATGACCACTCTTAATCAATTATCATGATTTGAAATTCAGATTGTATTCATAGTTCTGATTAGTTTCATTTTATTCTGATTTGTTTGATTTTATTATACTTGATGGCATGGACAGCTATTTTAAAGATAACAAAATATATAATTGCAGCCATTGAGGATGTCTACTTGCCTTGTTTAGAAACCCTGTATGGCTTTCATTGTTTGTTTTGATTGATTTTACTCTATTCTATGTGGTTTGATTGTAATATGTCTGAAGGTGTAGGCAGCTATTCTGAAGATAACAAATATTATGGTAGCCGATGGTGTTTCGCTAATATCTTGAAATTCTATATTGCTTACATTGTTCTGCTTTGTTTGTTTTGTTTTATTATGTTTTGTTTTGTTTCTACTGTTTTAGTTTGTTGTATTTTGTTTGATTTTACGTATCCCTGATGGTATGGGCAGGTATACTGCAGATAACAAGAGCCATTATGGTAGCCTTATCAATTGCTTTGTTGTTTGTTTTTTGTTTTTTTTTCTTTTTTTTACACTGTTTCAAAGTCATGTTCCATGTTCATTGCTCTGTTTTGATTGACTTTACTCTGTTTTGTTTTGTTTGGTTGTATTCTTTTCAAAATAAAAAAAAAGTCTTTATTTTATTCCCACACAAATTGATAAAATTTGACTAAGTACATAACTAATCATCATAGTATATTCAAATATTTGTCTTTTTTTTTTCTCAGCATTTTCAGTGCATTGCTACATTTCTTTAGCATTTACGGTATTGCTACTGAGGAGTCTGATTCCATTATAATTCTCTGTTGTTTATGTGCTCCCTTCTATTTTTCCTTTGGAGAGTATTCTCTATCCCTAGTATTCTGAACTTCAGGATTATTTAAGTTGGTAGTGTCTTTCTATTGGTGCTAAGTATTTTCCCTCCAGTATAAAAACTTAACTATTTTAATTCTTAAAAAATTTACTTTCTGGAAATTTTGTGCTGATTTTTTATTGGAGCACCTATTTTAATCCTCTGTTTTTAAGAAATGTGTTCTTTATTTTACAAACTTGTTAATTTCCTAATTTTCCATTTTTTAAAAAAAGGTCAGTTACTATATGTGTATATATGATTGTTTTTGATCCCTCTTCTCTGACTTCAGGTGGAAACTTTCTTTAAATATGGGATAGCGGTTCTTGGCCGTGCACTTACTGTGAAAGATGCCGTTATCTATGTGTCTACTTAGGTACAGGTGAATGGTCAGCTTATTATATACTGTGCAGGCAGAATTGGACCGTTCAGTGCTAAAGGTCTGTTTCTTGATCTTCTGCTGAAATCCTCAGTCAGGTTGAAGAAGAGAAACTAATGGCCATGTAGACCAGTAAGCGTGTATTTCATTCGACTCCCCTTTTATTCTGCTCAGTGCCTCGCTCTGCTCTCTGCTAGTTAAGGCTTTTGGATTTAGTTTCATGTGCCACACTAGGAAGTGTTTGTGGTAAGGTGGGAGATGGTCAAACAAGGTCTGTAGATCAGTGACTCTTGGTGCAAACTTTCAATCCTCCACCCCATACCCCACTTCCAACTGTTAGGCTCATCACAGATTTTGCTACCTGTTCCTCTAGATGCTGAACTTTTTCTGAATTGCTGTAGGTAAATCCTCTGACTGTAAGTGGAAGTTGTAGGTGCCTGTGATCTGCCCAGGTAACCACATAGTCATCCATGTTTTCTGAAAACAGGTCCTGGTTTAAAATTCTTGTTCCTTAAGTGACATCTTGGTTTTGGTAGAGAGGAAGCAAGGTGTCTATGTGCATTTTATATTTGTCCTACTCTTGTTGATAATTTAATATTCATGGCTTCCACTGTAAACACTGTCTTCTAGGGTCCTTGCCCTGTGGGAGTTGTGAATTTGCAGGTGGGGCACAAATTTGAATTGCAGGTGCCTGTGGGTAGGAGCCAGTCAAACAATAGGCAAGAGCCTCATGATTACCAGCTTCTTAGTGTGGTGGAGTTTATAATCCTTATCATGTAACTGTTCATAAAATTATAGCAACTTCACTTGTGAAAGCAAATTTGAAAAAAAAAGTCACATGCTGGTTAATCAGCTAGTAATGAAAGGGAATAAAATATGATGTCATAATTCTTTAAAAAGATAAAAATTTTAAATGAATTTAAAGTCTGGAATATAGAAAGTAAAGTCCTTTGGATCTGGTATGTATAAAGCAATATAAATTTGCTATTACAAGCTAAACCAATTAGTAAAACTCTTTCAACACATATTCTAACCAGTAAAATATTTCTAGTCCAGTGAAAGCGGAGAGATAGACAGCTAATTTAATGCACAAGAATGACACAGGTGAAGGGAGATGTGGTTGGACAGAAAGTAGGAGCCTCTGTAAGCATCACTGTATGATAACAGATATTAGGAGACTGGTTTTTTGGCTTCATATTCCCCTTCAATGATGGAAATGAGGACATCTGTGCAGTTATTACACTTGTGAATTAATTGCTCTGAACACTGCATTATCTGGGGCATATTTTAAGTGGGAATCCTTTTTTTGTGAATGGGGTTCAGAGGTACTAGAGATTGAACCCAAGACCTCGCATGTGCTAGAGAAATGCCCTGTCACTGAGCAATGTTCTCAACCCAGGAATCATATTTTTATTTGTAAGTATCCTGCTGTATGAATAAAAAGATCTTCAATGTCCTTGTAGCTTTTTTGATTTTAGATGCTATATAATAGAATTAATAAGCTTAGGTATTTGTGGGGTTTTAAAAATTTTTTTTCTTCAGATGTATATCCTTAGATTCCTTATTGATAAAACCATGTTTTTACCAATGGAAAAGAAAAGTAATTGAAAAGTAACTAAAAAAAATCAAAATCAAATTTAGCTAAAATAACCTATCAGCGGTTATTAAAAATACACTAAACTTAGGCCTAGTATGTGTCAGGCACTTAGTAATAATTGATAACCGAGTCCGAGTAGCTTTGTAGTTTTCTTGTACATATGTGGATAGTTCATCTTTTGCTATGACTTTTTATATTTCTTTGTATTTCCATGTGAGACAAGAGATTCTTTGAGTGAGATGTTTACTTAATTGGATTTTCTGTAGAGCTAGGCTTTTATCATTCTGCCTGTTTGATAATACAAATAGTTCTTCTTTTATTGCTAGGCTTTGCCATATTTGCTTTAGAAATCTGAATGTATTCATAACCTCATGAAAACTAAACAGATTGAAAACTTTATTATAGCAACCATATAAATGTTCATATATTTGTTGTATTTGATCCTAACTTTGTTTAACTTAGAAATTTTGAGAATTTTAGTAACCTTGTGAAATCAATTTATAGTTTTCTTTTATCGTTACTTTATCACCATTTTACCACCCCCACCCTCACCCCCAATCTGAGGTGTTTCCTCTTATTTCCCTCACTAGCTGTTTGGTGCTGATACAAGGCTGGGGGGAGCAAGACCACAAAAACAAAGTACTAAACATCTCTAGAATCTGAGGCACCACTGTTCTCACAAAGGTCTGCCTCCTACATTGTCTTTATTCATCCAGTCATGTGTGCAACAATAGATGAGTGAATATTCAAGATTGAGAAAAATCTGGTTCCTACCCTTGATCAGTACCTATGAGCATTAATCTTGGGCACAAGTCCAGGGCCCATGTTCACTTAGAGTCCACATTCTGTGTCCAGTTCCCACAGACAGCATTCTAGGGCAAGTCTTTGGCAATATTCCAAAAATCTCACAGTTTTCCCCCAAAAAATAGACCATAAGGATTTACAATGGAGAGGTTTTTTCTTTCATATATTCAATATACTCTCTAAGACATTAGATAGTTTTCAGTTATTTTTATTGTCAAGTATTGGCCATTCTGTCATACATCTTAAAAATGTCCATTGGGGGCCGGGGATTTAGCTCAGGGACCTAAGCGCCTGCCTGGCAAGCACAAGGTTGCGAGTCCTATACTTGGTGCCGCAAAAAAAAAAAAAAGTTTCCATTGGGCTGGGGATATAGCTCAGCAGCACAAGTGCCTGCCTGGCAAGTGCAAGGTCCTGAGTTCAATTCCTGGGATCAAAAAAATAACAAATAAAAATAAAATAAAATAATAAAAAATAAATTACATATTAAAGTGCCCATTTCAATATTCATAACTGTAGTCCATCACAGTGCAGCTATGCCATTTGATAACTGCAAGTAAATATATCCACACTGGAAACTGAAGTTAGAATTCTCCTTTTAGGAAAATAATTAACTTGGACATTTCTAGCAGTTCTTCTTTTTCCTGCTATGCCAGATATGCTTTCTCGAAAAAGATGTCTTGAGTGTGTCATTTGCTTTGATCTTTAAGATAATTGTCCATGAACAGTTTTTCCTGATTCCCTCCATGTTGCATGAAGATTAATACATTTGCAGAGAGAAGCCTTAATATATGACTTCCTTTTTTACATTAGCAGTCGTATGACCAAATTAAAGGTGTGCACAGCTTAATAATGTTTTTTTCTTGTTTTTTGGTTTACATTTATTTCCTGGAGAAGTGTTGTTCCTGGCAGTATTTTAGGTGATGTATCTTCTCTCTCTGTTGTTCTGTAGTGTAAACATTTTGATGTTTAATGTAGTAGTTTGCATTTTCTGGTTTTTTTCCTTACAACAGTCCTCAGGCCATTGTTTCCGTACATTTTTTTAAATTAATCGTGACTGGTTTCTGAATATTTTAATTAATTGTGACTAGTTTGAATATTCCCAGTTTTCTATAAAACCTGGGTTATTTAGGACTCTCTCTAGAGTCTTCATTAGTTTCCACGCTTGTCTGTTTTGAACTTGCAAGCATTTTAAAACATCACCAACCAGCTTATTTACAGTGGTGATAAACTTCAGTTTTGTGGGACAGTTTTATTGTGTTTTCTGCTCAAGCCTCCAATTTTGAAGACTTGATTTCACTTTTATCTTTATTCCTGCTGGCATTTGCATCACATGGAGAGAAAACAAAGTTGGCATCCTGATTTCTTCATCGCTTTAATCGGACTGGCTGACCTGGTACAGACACATTGCTCTGCCCGGCTTGCAGTGGAGCTTAGTGAAGGGCTGACTGGCCTGGGAGTCAGGAGATGCAGTTTCTGGTTCTGGGACTGAAATTTAGCCATACAGCACAGTTTCCCTATGTGGAAAACCAGAACACTGTCTTAAGCATTCTGTGAAGTCCTTCTATCTCTAAATTTTTAGCATTCAAGTAAATTGTACTGCTAACCCAGAAGTTTCCATGGAGACTGCTGCAGTTCCTTCTGAGTGGCTTATAAATTAAGTTAGGATTGAGATATTTTGGTGAAGTTAATGAAGTGATTTTTTAGGGTTCAATCTCACATGATACTATTAGTCCTCAATGAAATGCTTTTTTCTACTGCTGTCCCGCATGTGCACCCTGTAGACTATGGAATTCATGCATCCATTTGGTACCACGCACTGATAGATGCAGGGCCTACTAGGACAGGAAAGGCCCTGTCATGCTTCCCAGGTCAGAGGGAAAGACAGTGTGATGTTTGATAACACAGGTGTGCAATGGTGAATCTGAGGTCAAGGCAAACAGTTTGTCCTTTATGAATGATTAAGGGTGGAGGGGTAAAGGAGGCTTTGCATCTTTGTCAAGAAAGCTATTCTTTTAAGCTAAGTTCACCGTGTGGGGTTGAAGGACATGTAGTTCACATCATGGCCAAAGGAATCACTAAGAGGTAAAATAGCTGACATTTATGGATAGAGATGGAAGGAATGGTTTGGGGAAAAGGTAGAGAAAGAAAAGAGAAAGGAGAAAAGTGGCTAGAAGTTAGAAGGGAAGAGTGTTTAGGAATACTTGAAATATGACCAACTTGACTGAATGTGCTTAGTAAGGGAAAAACAAAGGTTTCAAGAGATTTCTGAAGTTTCTGGCTGAGATAATGGAACCAAAAAGCAAAAATGTTCCTTTTCCATTTGATTTAAAAATGTGAATAATGCAACATGCATATACGTGTACTGTGTAAAGTGTATGTGCAAAATCATCTCTGGGAGATCTGGGCTGCAGCCTCCATCCGTGTTGGCAGCAGGCCACCCTGGGACTGTGCTCTTCTGACCCAGACTTGTTTCCTGTGCTTCCTTTTTTGTGTTTGTTTCATTTTTATTTGGCTAGTCTTCCTTCGTAAGTATACCTTAGAGAAGTAATTTTATTGAATAGTTTGAAATACAAATCTCAAAGTTTTCCTCTTATCAAAAGCTTATGATCATGAATCAAGTGTTTTCTAAAAGGGACTTGTATTCACAGTCCAGGGTTTTGTTTTCATGCCTTGAGAGCTAAGTATTTCATAGAAGTATTTGACTAAGATGTATTGTGCCCATCGGTGCCTAATGAAGCACTAACCACAGTAAATGATGAGTGACAGTTTAATCAATTCAGTTTCTTCAGTAGTCACCAAGGGCATGGTGCAATGTAATTTTTTAATCTTTCACTTTTCAAATACTGTGAATGCCAAAATGAAAAGATCATGTTTGTTTTATATAATAAATTTTCTTATAGGTTACACACGCAAAAAAAATGTTTTTAATTTTGTTCTTTTAGAAGGTAGGGAACAAAAACCCTTTGGTCTATTTCATGAATATAGACCTTCCTTCAGAGTAAAATGAGATAAATATATGACTGCCTTCATGCATCAAATAGTTCTAGCTTTCCTTGCATAATGGCGTATTTCAGTGAACCATAGCTAAATAAAATTAGCTTCCAGGTTAATTAACATAAAAGGTTTTTGAGTTCGTATTTTAGCTCTGGGTGTTAAACTTAGATTGTGTTTCACATTTTATCTAATTTACTTTGCTGATCTACTGTGTCTTTGTTGTTCCTTTGGCTGGAGCCTGAATACACATGTTCAGAGAATTCATCTGAATTATATAACTCCTTTCCAAACAGAATTACCTACATTCCTTTAGACTCTTGCTCTTCAATGCATAATTTTGGGAATAAAAGCTTTAGTGACACTTGGAAATCTGTTGAAAACACAAAACCTCACCTAGTGGGTCAGAAGACCAGATCATGTGACATGCACACACGTCAAGCGGGAGCGCTACTGCATCAAGTGCTGGTTTGGGATGGACACACAGACTTTGAGGCCATTGCTGGTGCCAGCATAATGTTGACAGGGAAAGGAAGAAGAATGGGCTTGCACTGAGTTATAGCTCTTGTCATCTGCTTACCTTCTGTAGGAGCAGCTTCACACTGCCTTTATCTACAGCTCTCCTTCCCAGTGTTCTCATAATGCAGAGGGATCTCAATGGCTTTACATCATGCACTGTACTTGAGTAGAGCCCCTTACAACTCTGATCTGTGGAAGTCTGTATGAGGTGGGGCAGCTCCCCTGCTGTGACAGGGACAGTTAGGTGGGCTGCTGTCCCCTCTGCATGTGGAGAAACACACAGGCTATGCTGCGTCACCATCTCTCTGGGGCTTTGCAGGTAAACCTGCCGCTTGAGAAATTGTCATCTTTGCTTAAACTCTCTTGCCTAAGTAATCTTCAACTTTTCTAATAAATGCATCAGATTAGACACTAAAATATATTATGACTTTTTTGGAGCTTTTAATTGCACTGTATTTTGAAATATCATGGTCTTTCTGCATTGTTTACTGAGATGTTTGGCCTAAAAATTAGGGAAAAGCAATATTTATATGTTTTTACTAAGACTAAAAAATACTCTAATGTCAGCTGGACTTCTGCATGTGGGATAACCATTTGTGGAGTTAATTACCATTTTGTGTTACAGTAATGTCTTCATGAAACAAATGACCAAGTATCTTACACTTGAAATAGTATGTGCCCAAAGCAGATATTCTTTGAGTATGCATGCTGATGGATATAATTAGTTCCTATTATAGTAGAAAGGCATAAAGTTATCTCACATCATAAAATCTCAACAGAACTTTAATGTATAGTTAATTTAGACTGTATGGTAGCTGTTGACTTTAGTGACCTTGCCCTGTTTCACTCAAGTCTGATGATGTTGTCATATTGCTATAATTCCTTTCATTCATTTGGACTTTGTCTTGAAAAGTCAGAGATCAAATCCTCTTTCTAAGAAGGATGTTGGTGGCCAGTACGTTTGTAAATAAGTAAATCAAAGTTTTAGAGTGTACACTGGGAAGCAGAGAGTTAGCAAATGTAACCCAGTCTGAGCAAGCAGAGAAACTTCCCAAACATGTAATGTTGAGCCTGCCTGTTTCTTGCTCTAATGAAGAACAGAATTCTTACTTTTTTTTTTAAAAGAGAATAGAACAAAACAAAGCAAAGCAAAACAAAACAGAATAGAGTCAAACATAATATAGCATTTCAGAACAGAACACTGCAAGCTATACAGGTTTTCAAAACATAACAACAGATTAACAATGGTTACCCTAGTGTCTCTTGCTTTCTTCAAAATGGTTGAAGAACAGAATTCTTATTCTTTCCCTGTCAACTCTACTTTGTCTCTGCAGTCCATACTACAATCCCTTCCATTTTCCTAAATATAATGGTTTTAGTAATTTTTTTCATATTGAATTTCTTTGCCATAGAGTGTGTATCAGTTTTCAAATACCTTCATGTCAGACTTAATCTTTAATTAATTTAGTGCCCATGTTCATTCCTGTTGAATCTTAACTGGCATCTTACATCCCAAGTATATAGTTCATGTCGCTTCCAAGAAAAAAACAATCAAAATGTACAAGGATTTTGTTGTTGTTTCTACTCCTAGGAAAAACCAGAAACACCATAGCCTTTCTACCTATAGAGATTAATTCTGTATAGCCTGGGCAATGCTGTTTTTCTTCATTTTGTCTTTTTTAAAAATAATATTTTAATTTTAGAATACTGTCTTATATATATATTTTTTAACTTTTTTTTTTTTTGAGACAGAGTCTCACTATGCAATTCAGGCTGCCTTGGGCTCATTTTGTAGCCCAGGCGGGTCTCGAGCTTACAACAATCCTCCTGCCTCAGCCTCCTGAGCGCTGGGATTATAGGCATGTGCCACCACACCCAGCTAGAATAGTGTTATATTTATGGACATGTTGTAAAGACATTAGAAATACATCTCACCTAAATTTCTATGTATTTAACATTTTACATAACTTTGGTACATTTGTCACAGCAGGGAACCCACACTGGTGCATTACTGTGAACTAAATAGCTGTGTTTTATTTATTTTCTTTTTTTACTTTTTAAGTGTGTTTCCCAGGCTGACCCTGAACTTCTGGACTCAAGCCGTTGTCCTGCCTTAGTCTATAAGTATCTAGGATTATACCGTCATACCTGGCTTCTAAATGACATTATTTTGGTTTTGCTAGTTTTTTCTTAACTACATTTTTCTGTTTTAGGATTCTTACCTGGTTTTGGGGTGATAGAGTCTCCTTGTAGAGGTGGTTTCTAGGTTCATTCTGTCCTGGACAAAGAATTGGTCAAGACAAGTACAAATAGTAACAAGGTTTTACATTTACTAAAGGTCGGAAAAGAAATAGGCCTTGCAGAGTGAGTTTGGATTTTTCATTTAGAGGAGACATACTCTCCACACACGTAAAAGACAGTTTAATATTTTTAAATGTTATAAAGGGGGGAAAAATAGGGCAAGGAGGGTAAGGCTTGGCTGGTTAATAAGAGGATGCCTTACATATTTAAAACATTTTTCAATGGAGATGTTTGAACTGCTCCTGCATAACAAGTAGAAATTATTTACTCCCCAGGAAGGCAGAAAGAGGAAGACCTCATACAGAGAGCCTGAACTGGAAAAAATGGGAAAGAGCAGGCCTGTTCTAGGAACAGACAGAAAGCAGCATGACTAGATAAGAGGAGCTATGTGGAGATTGTGGAGTGACGTGAATTTGAAAACAAGGTCAGCCAGAAAGCACATGGGGCCTTCCTTCGATGTGCCTGCTATAGTTTGGAGAGGATTAAAGGGTGTCCTCTCAATGGTTCTGTTTGGAAACATGGTCACCAGGGCAGTAATATTAGGAAGGACTGGGCCCTTTCGGCGCAGGCATCCTGTGGTAGGTCTTTGAGTCAGTGGGGTCTGCCCTCAGAAGGGATTGAGTTATGTCTTACAGACCTGCTTAGTTCTTCCAAGAGAGCAGATCTAAAGCCTGGCCCCACCTAGTCTCTCTGGCTTCCTATTTTAAGATATTATTTGTCACATGCTGTTGCCATTACCATCACCATGAGGTAATGTAGCCAAGGGCAGGGGAACACTCCACAACCTCTACACCATACTGTTAGCACTTTCAGCCTCCTAAACTGAGCTAAATAAACTTGTTTACTTTATAAAGTTAGCCTGCCTCAGGTTTTTAATGATAGTAACAAAAAACAGAAATGAACTAACATACTCTGCAGTCTCCATTGCTGATTTTAAAGGAAAAGTATCTCAAAGATACCACTTTTAAAATCTGTTTCTTTCCTTTTGTCCTCATGGACAGTGATACAGGATATAGGTAGAGTGTAGGCAGAAGGGAAAAAAGTTCTCTGAAATTAGTATGTCTTAGTTACTTCCTCACTGCTGGGATGAAATACCTGATACCCGCAAGTTAAGTTTATTTTAGCTTACAATTTGTAGAGGTATCTGTCTATAGTAAGCTGATTCCAAGGCAGGGGATCGTGGCAGAAGAGAAACAGTCCATGGCAGAGCAGGTCAGAGGCAGTGAGCCTTTCTTCTTCACCTTTTTCTTCCATCCAGGATACGAGCTTATTGGGTGGTGCCACCCACACTCAGAGTAGGTCTTCCTCTCCAGTAAAGCCATCATCCACACCCAGAGCTATGCTAAACCTATCAGTGGACTAATCTGATATCACACACCCATGATCCAGTTGCCTCCCAGAAGCCCTACCTACAAGTGCATGAGGCTTTGAGGGGACATCTAGATGTAAGCCACATCAATTTATAACCTTACACTTATAAAATTTAACATAAAATTTCCTAATGCTGATAAAAGGTAGGTAGTACTTCTAAGAAATGAGATATTATTTCCTGTCTCCTAAACATAAAACAAAAACAGTTTTTAAAAATTTCATAAAAAGTAAGTTCTCCTTCCTCTACCCTCATCATGCAAATCAACTCACTAACTCCTCTGTCTTGAGAGAAAAATCATTATAAAACTTGCTATAGAAGCAACTTTACTGAAAATCACTATGCGTTATTTTCTATTTATCAGTTAAAGTATGTTAAAGATTAAAATGTCCATCTTTAATGAAGAGATGTTGGTCAAAGGATACAAAATTACAATTAGTAGTAAGTTCAAGAGATCTATCATACAGCATGGTGACTATAGCTAATGACAGTATGTTGTATTCTTGAAAAATGTTAAGGAAGCCAGTGTCAGCTGTTCTCACCACAACAGTGATAACTGTGTGAGGTAATATATGTTAATTGCTAGATTTTATCATTACTTTACATGCATACACATCAAAACATGCTTTACACTATATATATATATATATATATATATGTATATGTATATATATTCACTTATTGTGTAATTGAAAGAAATTTGTGGAAAATTAAAAGAAGTTTGTGGAAAGATGTGTAAGTCATGCTTACCTCATAGACTACATGAAAATAGACAAATAGGCAGCAGGCGCAGGTGGGATACAGCCTGTGTGCCAGTTTGTGGGCCTCTGGGTCATTACGTGCTGACCCTGCTCCCAGGAGAGTAAGAACTTGCACAGCTCCTATTCTCATGTATTTCTGCTGTTCTGCTGTGACTGGCTTTTTAACTAGTGCTTGTAATTATTTCTTGCCTGAAAGTTATTTCATTTCCGGTTCACCATAAATCGTGTGAGCCTCAAGTATGTTCCCCGTGAGTATTGAGTGCAGAAACAAATAGAAACCTCTGGCCAAAGGGAATAACACCAACTTCTTATCATGGAATACTTCTTCTCTTCTTTTTAAACTTTTCTTCCACTTTCCACACAGAAATGTAACAATAGCACTTGTCTCTCAAGATTTCTAACTGGACTCTGTTTTCTCTATTTGGAATGTCTGATGGCCACCTCTAACTCCATCACCCCAGAATCCTTTTCCACCTGCTCTAGTCCTTCTACCTAAGCAAATCCTTTAGAGGCCTCCACGCTGAGCCAGCTGTATCCTGTCATGCTCCTCTAGCATCTTATCGTGGAACTATAGGACAGTTTCAGAATTATGTGTTCATAGCATACATACCTATGTGAAAGTAGCTTGATGTTTTCCCAAAATTGATAACAGTCATAAAAGTTCACATGTCCTTACCTATAATGAGAAATGGAGCTGAAAAAAAATTCTAAATTATTAGGTACACAACAAAAACCAATGTTATCATGCCAGAAGAAAGTCTAAATTATCTTTATATTCTCTGTATAGAAAAGAATATTCTCAGACTGAGGATGTAGCTCAGTGAAAGAGCAGGTGCTTAGCATGGGCAAGCCCCTAGATTTGATCCACAACACCAAAAAAAGTAAAGAAAAGAAAAGATATCGTAGTATTTTTGTGAATTCGTTGAAGACTGTTAGTTTTTCATCCTCTGTTTCGAAATACCTGAAAAAATCAACTTGAAACAAGGAAGGCTTATTTTGGCTCATAGTTTTAGAGGTTTCAGTCCATTGTCATCTGGCTCCATTGCTTGGAGGTCTGTGGTGAGGCAGACACATCCTAATGGTGTGGGATGGCAGAATAAAGCAGCCAGAAAGCAGAGAAAGAGGATCATGAGAGGGCAGGACCTGGGTATAAGATATCCACCACCCAAGGGCATGCTCCTAGGACCCACTCCCTTCAGCTAGACCCCACCTCTTCAGTTCCCAACACTTCCCCATGATGCCATCAAATTATTATTTTATTTTTAGTTTGTGTTGGTCCATGTTTATAGTACAGAATGAGTTCATTCATCACGGTGAGTTGATCCATGTACCTGACATATCTTAAGCCATCAAATTGTGGCTCCATCAGTGGATTAATCTACTTGTCAGGGTGGAGTCCTGTGATCCCATCACCTTCCAAAGGCCCAGCCTCTGAACATTGCTACTGTGAGACCAAAGTTTCAGCTTGTGAGTCTTTGAGGAACTGTTCAGGCTCCAAGTATAACAAAGACTATCCAACTACAATTGCAGAAAGAAAAGCATTGGGTTTGCTGGGCAGTTATTAAGAAAATCTTCATTCATTCTTCTGATCTTTAGAATACTATTTGTTAGCGTTTAAAAATTTGTGATTTCCTTTGACTAATTTTCTTATTCTAAATTCACTTTTATATCTAATTTTTCATTTTATCTTGCATTGTTTTTCATAACAAAAATTGCCAAACTATAAGATGCCCAGGCCTGAATGAACACCTGTCTCTGTTTTACTGCTAAAATTTAATTTTGAATTGTAATAAAAACTTGTTCGTAGATCTGTGACATAAGTGGAATTTGGATATTTTGAATCCAAAAGCTGGAAGATGTTTGATGACGAGTGGGTGTTTTATGTATTACATTAGCAGCTGACTAACCCTGAGAACTTGAACACACTGCATTCTAAGATATCTTTACAACGACCAGTTCTTATTCTTAAAAAATTAGACTGAGCATGTGATAATTACATAATGATTCAAATTCTCTAAATTAGACATTGATGCAAGATTATATATATCATAAATATAGTGTTTATGTGGATGAATTCATTCTCAGTAAACCACTCAGCGCAGTTGGTTTAATCTATCCAGAGAGAGGGAGCTCAGGGCCAATTAAAGGTAGAAAGCAGGAAAAAAGAGAGCAGCCAGCATTCCCTTCATACTAATTTAGAGGGCTTTCATTGCTGGTTGGCAATAAGGCAGTAATAAAAGAATTCTGCTATATTAATTTGGTGATACATTTCATAATTCTACTTTTTCATTTTCTTGCACATTTTAATTCTTGTGTGTTCTTTGAGTATAGTTCTCTCAGCTTTATTAGTATACCCAAGCATCTTTAAGAAAGATGATATCCAGAGGAGGGAGGGCAGGCAAGGCATGGGGATATAAAAAGGATTAAGGTGGGTAAAATACATTATAAAAAATATTTGTAAGATGGTAGCTTAGGAAACATCCATTAGCAATAAAAGTCCAACTCCCTCAGCCAGCCAGGCAGATAAAAATCTATAGAAAAGCCTTACTGTTTCATTTTAGCTGCATAAAATGGCAGCACACATGTATGTTTTAATTGTGCTATATATCATAGTCTGGAAATGATATTAACTAAAGAGGTACTGGGTAAAAGAAATTCTGTATGCAGTCCACAGTGTCATAGTTAGCTGTGAGCACAGCAGCGTGGCTGTGGTTCTTTTGAGAATCTTCCCATTCAGAGTCATAGCTAGGGGTAGCAAGATGAAGGCCAAAAGGTAGAGAATAGAGAGTCTATTCTAAATGTAAAAAAAGAAAGAAAGAAAAGAAAAATGAAGATGTGGGTATTAATGATCCAAGATATTTTATGAAAACCAGTAAAACAATAGAAATGTAGATCAGTAGTCTTAGAATCCTGTCAGAAAACATTTGGAAAATCACCACACTAATATTTTAGTTAGATTTAATCTAATCATCTGAAATGTCAATATTTATAAGCATATCATTGCATTTTATTGTACCAATAAAATAATTTTCTGCATACCTATGTTGTTTGTCAGATCTAAAATGAAAACGTGTATTAAAATCCGTCCACCTGGAACAACTTAACACTAATTTCTTTTTTACTTATTTTTATGATATAAAGTAGAATTTGTTTAATTTTAGTCACTTTGACACTTGCATTGAAATAGAAATTATGTGGTATAATGTGAAAGGCATTCTGCAAATGTATTGCTTTAATTAAAAGTATTGTTTATACATATCTTTGATAACAGGTGGAACAGATGTACGAAAGTAGGTCACTTGTCATTTACCTCATGGGGCTCTGATGCACGTTAAAAACACAAGTTTGCCTGCCCTGAACTGAATATGAGTGAAGCAGTTGAACAAACGTCCTGATATGTTCATGGTTTTATTAGGATAGTTGCAGGAAACACAAACCCTTCCAAAGTACAATCGTTTTGTTTTTTTTTTTAAATCTGGAGAATTGCTCAAAAGTGGAGAGATCACAGGGAAGGGGGAAAAATCCCACTGGGTTTTCTGAACATTCGGGCCTCCAGAAGGCAGAAACCAGGTCAACCCAGGGACTGCCTGCCTGTTGGAACATGTGGCTGTGCATGCAAGTTCTGGCCACTAATGTGTCTTATGCCATCTACCTATGCTACTCTCTTATCATCCTGATCCCAATGAGCTATTCTTCAGAGTCCAACCAGAAGCATCTAATTGTATTTCTGCCTATACTGTGGATGGTAATTCCTGTAGGGCAAGGTGCAGGGTGCTGTGGTCTGAGAATTAGGTCCTTTGATATGGTGGTCTGTCTTGCTTCATAGGAGCTGTGAGCATGGCAGACTAAGGTAGGATATGAGGCTGATATATTAAGGGCTTAACCTGAAGTTTATAAGGGGTGCTGTCTGTTTTCTGGGAGGTTCATGAAAGCAATCATGAAGGAGATGACACTTGAATGGAATTATGGAGTTTGAGCTGGAAAGAAGTAGGGTATAGCAGATCGGGAACCAATTTAAGCCAAGTTCTGCAGGCTAACATGAGGCACTAAATTAGTCTGCTCAGCAGTCCTCAGAGTAGCTAACCAGCAGCACCTATCAATGAGCATAGAGACTCGGGTTTGTGGCCTAAGCATTTGTAGTTTTTAAAAGTTCTCCGGATGATACTGATGAAACTGAATTGAGAACCACCCGACAGCTGTTGGCTACAGTACATTATGCATTTGTGAAATATAGTTGGAAAAGAATGCTACAACATAAGTGGACCAAGGACTTTTTCAAATGCATCTTACAAGAAGAAACCCCCAAAGCTACTATTTTATTGGTTCCGTTGTTTTTTGAGCCAGTATGGCTGCATCTGCTTACTATTCTTTCAGGGCAATAGACTGGGAAGGAGAGCTGTGGTCTCAGTTTGTCACATACCTCTCATCACTCATCTAACAGAATTATTGATTTGTTACTTCTTCTCCTTCAAGGGGAGAGTGTAATCTCAGATTTAGTTTTTTAAGAAGAATAGATTGAAGCTTGTATAATGGTTCTTTCTTCTCTCTTCAGGGGAGTTGGCTGCATCTTTGTCGAGATGATACAAGGTGTTGCTGCTTTTCCAGGCATGAAAGACATTCAAGATCAACTTGAACGAATATTTCTGGTAAGTTCTTACACCAGAAAAACTAGTTTCTAAATAGTGACAAATTCTACGGCGATCAGTAGAAGATATTTTGAAACGGTTTCATTTGTTGTCACATTTAGTTTTAGCATATTTTTGAACCTTTGAAAAACAGAAAATTAGTTGAGAGTTGTGTTTTTAAAACTATCGTACATGAATAATATACCAAAATTGGAAGAAGGAATAAGGTAGACGGAGAGTAAAGGATTAAAAATGAGTGCTCGGAACAGTTCCGAAGAACTCTGTAGATCCAGTCCCTGAAGTGGGAGGGTTTAACTCCCTGACTGGTAGGCTGTGATTGTAACTGTCTTCCTAGCATATAGCATGGACAGTGCCGGGTACAGGGAGGAAGAGAAGCCTCACAGTGCAAAGGTGGGGCAGGCAGCTCCTGTACAGGGCCCTCTAGAGCAGCATCACTGGTGATGAGCCATGATTGTGGCCCGGACCTGTGAGATGTTTTGAGAGTGGCACTTTAGTTCGGTGATTGTCCTCCTGACAAGCTAAACCCAATCTAACCATGCACGTACATCACACAAAACCAAATTTTGGGACATTCTATAATATACCTGTCTGGCCTTCCTCACAAGTATCAAGGTCATCAAAAACTGTCACAACCCAGAGAACAAAGTGTGATGTTTAGTTACTTATCAACATACAAATAGGGGAGGTCCTTCATCCTGTCACAGGTATCACATAATGTAAGACTTTCATAGGAGGGAAAAAACTAAGATGTACGCATGAACTCCATGCTATTTCTTTTCTGCAACTTCTGTAAATCTCAAACTATTCTAAAATTAAAAGTTTAGATGTTTTTTAATCTATAAACAATAATTATTCTGGAGCCAGATTACCTGGGTTTATAGTATATGTTGCTTTTTACCCAAGTGATTTGAGGCAAAGGACTTTGCAGCTCTCTGAAATGCGGTCTTACAGTAGCACGCACCTCATTGGCCGCTTTGAAGAATCACTGACTGTCTTGGTTACTTTTCTCTCATTGCCGGGACAAAACAGCTGACACCCAAAGTGAAGCAGGGAAAGGTTTTTTAACTTAACAGTTTCTGGAGATTTCAGTCCATACTCAGCTGGCGTCAAGGCAGGATGGCATGGCATAGGGGCAGCGTTTTAAGACAGCAGCCAGAGCAAAAGAACAAAATGCAAGGCTCTTCTTCACCTTTATATTGTACATGGGTGCCCCTCTCCTTCAGGGCGGGGTTTAACACTTACAAAATGTCCTTGCCCTCCTTTGCACAGGATGAGGATATTTACAAAGTAAGAACCCTGGCTCCCTGCTGAGTCTCTCAGTTAAACTTGCTCAAGTTGACACAATGTATCAACTGTAACAATGACTTGCTACACAAAGTGCTTTCAGAATGGTTGGCATACAATAAGTATTTCAGAAGTATAATCTGTTATTTTCATTACATAATTTTTATGTCAAATAGTCTTATTCAGTAGGCTTTTTGTGTTAGCTAGACGTCACATACACATATTATTTAAATATGAAATCAGAGGTGGGCAAATTAAAGTTTTTGTTAAAAGGAGCTAGACCAAATACTTTGAAAATAGCTCAGATCACTGTGTTTTTACTTTCTTTAATAAGATCCCCATCAGAAATCACCGAGGCAGATTTTTAGGATGGCGCGTATCAAGAGATGTACTTACTGAATTATCAACCATTTTAGTGATGTAGATACATTAAAGCGTGACTTTCACACTGAGTGTAGAACTGCACTAGGACATAGTGATAGGAATTGAGACTTCTTCACTGTCATGTTCTCTTGATGTTAACAATAAAATGATAAGAAAAAGATACAGGAAATGAGGCAGTTAAGAGCATGCACGACTTCTTCCTGTAAGGCCTACCTTGCAGTTGGCCCCTGTACATTAACAGCAGATGGACAAACAGAAGAATCTTTAACATAGAAATCTTCTTCAAAGTGTTGTGCTGTTGATTTTTTTTTCTCTCAGAAGTTATCTTTACCACTTCCTTTCAGTTTTATTGTATTGATATTCATAAATTTCCACACAGATGTTTAAGTGATTCCTTACGACTATAAAGTAATGCATTTTATAATGGAAAATTCCCATATTGTCAAAAGAGGTATAAGTTAAAAAATCATTGTTCATCCTATTACCCGGAGAAAACCACATTTAGCGTTTTGATATCAGCTTCCATAGATTTTTTTTCTATATATGCTTTAAAAATTGAATCATATCTTACATGTATACTATTTGTAACTTACTATTTTCACTTACCAATGTATAATGAGCATTTTTCATTAAAAAATACATTCAGAAATTTGTCATCATTCATATGACATGGAGGTGTTTCATTGTGTGGATGAGACATTCTCTAGTTAACCAGCCCAATACTGATAGCTTGTTTACAGAGTTTTTCTGCAATAAAGTGCTTCCTGAGACATCTGTAGTACATCGGTCCTATTAATAACTGTTAGAATTGAAAGTCCTTAATTCAGTTAAATTTACTTTTCATAAATGTACTATTCTTGCATGTCTGTTCCTTCATTTGAATACATGAAACACTTTCTCTTCAAAAGTATTTATTTTCTTCATTGGATTACATTTGGCTGGTAGATTATTAGCAACAAGTGATTTAAAACTGAGTTTTCCCGGAGCAGCGAGGCGGCGGCTGCTCCAGACCTGTCTGGGGCGAGTGCAGCAAACCCCACCTAGCTGTGCACCTTGGGAATGGGCAACCAGACCCATAGAAATCGGCGCCCAGCCCCCGTCGCCCACGGACGTTTGGGGCGTCCCTGGGGTCCTCCCTGCACCCCGCCTGCCCGCCCGGGGCGGCCCAGTGACGGCTGCTCTGAGCCCGGCTTGAGTTGGGGGCGTGACCAGCGAATTCTACCTAGCCATTCAGCTTGGGACTTCGCCAGGA